>UELU01145715.1:3818-71908 GCA_900490025.1 Megastigmus dorsalis
TAACAATTAAAGCAGACGCACTAAAGCACGCTCGTAAACGCAGCCGACAAAAAAGGATCCTCCCAAAGTTAATCGAATCTACAAACGCCTTTCAACACCAGTCAACATACATACGTAATGCTCACCTTTTATTACATTCACAAAGCACGGCCCGCGAGCACACCTCTTACATACCACCGACCAATCTGTCTCGCTATAGCCATAAAAAGCTCAGAGAGAGAGAGAGAGAGAGAGAGAGAGAGAGAGAGAGAGAGTGAAAGAGAAGAAAGGAAGAACAAAAACTAATCCTCCACTCATAAACCAGCCTTTTTCTCTCTGCTCCCCGTCACGGTGCATTAGCCGAGAGCAGCAGCAGCACCGCAGCAATGGACGATAAGTGCCTATATCGTCGTCTTCGTCATCATCCACGTCATTCCAGCATTAAACGTGTACATAATAGGCTGGGTGCATCCCGATGGTGGGGATAGACGAAACGATAACAGCGCTGATAGTGAGCGAAGTGAATATCACAGTACCCCTTTTTTACAGTGTTTCTACTAGTGTACTAGTGTTTAATAGATCATAAATCGTTTACAATACGAGTCGCAGATAGCAGACGTCAACGCACTTTCATAAACAAAATCGTTTGAACTTTGGAATAGACATGCGTGTTAGAAAGTGCTGTGTTTTTAATTGCCAAAATAACGTTAAAAACAGCCCTAATTAAAGTTTCTACAAATTTCCTTTGATATGGTACAAAAAGCAACAGGCACAAGCGTGGATAAATGCAGTGGAATAGTTGAAGTAAGTATATCTACTAACCTTCAAATTCTTCCTCTGTGTGATTAATTTCACAATTATTTATAGCCCTAATAAATTACACTGGACACCTACGCGCAAAGATGAAATTTGTAGTGCACATTTTATTGGTAACGCAAAATCTGGTAATGAATGCAGCCGAAGTTATATCCCGACTATTTTTCATAATACTTATAAAAAAAAATTATGAAACTGCTGTTATTGAAAGGTAAGATATAGGTATAATATTTTATAACCAAATTGTAATAATTTTATTTATGTATTATAATTTATAATTTCAAATTCTTTTCAGGTACGAAAGATTCATGCAGCGCAGGATGAGAAAGATGAATAAGTCAATAGAAAATAAATCTAAAAGTAATGAAATTTGTGTAGAAGAGCAAATGATATGCCAAGTTGATTTTTTACCTATTTGTTTTGAATCGTCTAAAACATTTATCTGCATCAGATATGTTATAAATAATGTTTGTGATGCAGAAATTCAAACTGAAATTAGTGAAAATCAAAATAGAATTATAATTCCAAGCCGAAAAAAATTTTGCGGGTAATTTTTTCGAATCCAGTTTCTATTATCATGTCCATTTTTAAAGTTTTTAATATAATTACTTTAAACTGATTATTAAAACTTTTGCATCATGCTATGCATTTGAGATAGTACCTGGGAGTACTGTATTTACACGGGCAGCCTGTTTGTACAGCGCCACCTGTCATGCACCCAGCCTATAATAGGCACGCGTCGTGATCGGCCAGCCTTGCGTCCACGAGAAACACGAAAGAAGCTGCTTAGTCTTTTTTTTCCCCTCTTACATAACTTCGCGCAGCTAGAGGAGCGCCAATCTCGCCAAGGGTATATATACACGTATATAGGGAAGCGCATGGAAATCTTATATAGGCGAGGGTAGATTTGGGCGGCGTCCAACTAATAGTAAACTGCATCTTGACATCTGTATTTGCGCCCGCTTAAATTGCGTTTCGATCCCTCCTCTCTTCCTCTTTCATTTTCTCTCTCCTTTCTTTGCCTTTCTCTCTCTCTCGCGGTTGTGATAGCTGCCGGAGATCATGGCGCGCGCACGCACGCACGAGAGAGAAAGAGAGGAAACCCCATGGAAGGCGGCTGCTGCTGCTGCTGCTGCTGCTTGGCGTCAGTCGCCACGCTACGTTTCCCGCAGAGTCGCGAATTTCATTCGGCTCCTCTGCTTCCCCTCGTCCGTCGTTTTTCTCCGCTCCTATATCCGCGCGCGGCGGAATTGCTATATACGTGTACAGTGATATAGCGCAGTGGCGCGACCGCAGATGCATAATCGTCCGAGCGTCTCCCCGGTGATTCGCTTGGCGCCGGACTGATTTTTCTCCACCGGCTTCTCTCTCTCTCTCTCTCTCTCTTTCTCTCTTTCGCGCGCGCGCTCCCTCTTTCGCCCTCTGCCTGTCTGCCTGTCCGACTGTCTATCTTTGTTTCACTCGCGCGAGCCTTTGATGAATGCTGACACTGAATTACTACTGCGCTCTCCCGAGTAATTTTCATTGCTACTGCAGGCTTCTGTGTTCCTTTTTTTTATTCGTTTCCTGCTCTCGCGATGCGATTCGTAATTGCTGTTGGTTTATTTCATAATTATTACAATTAAGAATAAAATGATGATTTTATTGACAAATCGGTTACAGTTTGAGATAGGAAGAGAATTATATAATAAATGCTTATAAAGCTGATTTAATATTTAATTTTAGCAGTGTAAGAAATTTTTGAGTTAAAAACTATTTTATAGAAAAGTAGTTGAATGTCTAATTAGATAAATAATAATAAGAAACTATTGAATTTTTCAACCGCTAATGCTAAATAATGAACGGCAAATTGAAAGTTCCGTATTTAGCATAATAAGATTAATTAACATAAATGTAAGTAGATCGTATCAGAACCACGTCAGACTATTTTGTGTAGGCATACTTTTTTATTACATTTTTCCAACATTAAGCTTGTTCTCATAACTAGGTTATAACGATGACGTGGTTAATTTTAATAAATTCATGGTTTTTACTTTCTGCCAGAGACTGCCAATACAGAAAATTACACGTTTCAAAATTATCATATCCGTTTCCTCAGGCAACTCTTTTTAATAAAACGGCTTTATGAATGAAACCTTTAACATTAACCATTAACTCGTTTTTAAAAATTTTAATTAAAATTTTAAGTAGTGTTCAACAAATTTACTTACTTGGCAATAACGATGTCAGCGTAACGATTCATACCAATTGATATCAATATAAGCGATCGTTAACATAACTGAAACTTGCGTGTGAACAATATCGTTTGTATATACGCAATAAAATTATAGTTAATCTCTTTAATAACCATAATTCTTGGTCATCAACGCAATCATCGCGAATTTACACACTAAAGATTATCGTTGCCCGCGCAATAAAAACTCGCACGTGGTGTTATACAGATGTACGCGCTCGCGCCATAAATTATTCGGCCTCGATATTCGATAATTGTTATGTCATCCCGGTCATCGACTGGTAGTAAAACAAGTTTCAATCGGCAGCGACTCGCGTGTAAAAAAGACTCTTGTATACGGGACTTGTAATACTTTCGCGACGCGGACAGAAGACAAAACGACGTGTCCGCGAAGGTCGACCGGAGTTTCTATTCTCTCGCGTGATCGCGAACGTGTGCGCGGTGCCTGCGTGCGATGCAAAGGACTGAGTTGCGTTTTTTTTGCGTCCGTCTCCGCAGCAAGAAAGTCGAGAGCAGTGGACGTACGGAGCGCGAATGAAGCAATCGAAGGTAATTCATATATCGGACGCTCTCGTCTCTCTGCTCCGCGACTCGTTTCTCTGAAGTGCCGCTGTAATTACACCGTGATTGTGCTCACCTGAAACAGACAAACAAAAAGGGAAATTAAGTTTTTCGCGTATTTCGCGTTTCCCTGAGTTTATATTTTCCTAGCCGTAATTCTTGACAATATTAGATGCTCAAGTTAATCAAATTTTTATTACTCGATAAATTATATTTCATGCAATTTAATCTCTATACGCTTTCAAATACACCGTTAACTTGAAGGTTTTAGAATAAACTTCCATTATAGATTCGCGCTTAAACAATACCTATTAACAAATTCTAGAAAACCTTTGTCCAACCACGTTCTCAATCATCCGGGAGAATTCATTGACGGCCGCGGGAATAATGTATTCCCAGAGCGAAGTCTTCACCCTTCCCTCTAATAAATTTTTGAAAGTATAAATATACCGCCAAGCAGCTGGCGATATTTCATTGCATCTTCCACGGATATATATTCAGTTTCCGCAACTATACTCTATTCTCCAAATACGTCTTCACCCATCCCCCCTTTTCCTCGATCTCGCATCCTTTGCCACCTCCATTTCTCCCTCCACCTCTCTCTCTCTCACTCTCTCTCCCAACGGACCCTTTGCTATTAGGTAGCAAGCAAACAAGAGACAGGAGGAGGGGAGAGACACATAGCTTCGGTGAAATACCATAAAATAGAAGCGAGCGATGCTGAATGCGTTATTGGATATAGTAAGCGGTAGGCGAGCGCGGCTGTTTACACTTGGCGTGTATAAGTCGGGAAAATTGGCCGTAGCCACGCGAAGAATAAAGAAATATCAATCTCCATGGAAAGCGATTTCCTTCTGCTTTCATAGCGCGTACATGATATTACACCCTCGACCGCGTGCCTATAAACCCGAGCTGACCTTTCGCGCTTTTTTTTCCTTTTAGTACCAGTCAATGGATTGTCTCGAGCGCACTGATATACAACTAGCAGTACACATTATCGTTTATTGTGTCTACCTCTTGTTCATTAGTATAACCATGAGACCAAGAAAGATTTATTTGTTTTGTAATAAAAATTATGATCTATTGCATAAGTACATTTAATGAAAAAAATTATACGAAATTAAAAATATGCAACAAACTATTTTAAATTTTTCGAAAGGATACGTTATGCTATCATTTTTTTTTAAAAATAACGAGTCGCGTCCGCCGAAAAATTCGATTAAAATATTTCCGGCATTATAATCTCTTAAAAAGCGCAATTACAAACGACGCACACGTCACGCCCTAATAAATGGAAAAATCAAAAGTAGTTGGCTCAGAGAAGAGGACTGAAAGAATAAATAGCGAGAGAGATAGAAGGAGGGAGCGAGAGAGAAAGAGAATAGGTGCAATACCGCAGTCGGCGGACTAAAGGCCTGACCCACTTACGCGGTGGGTGGGCCCCTCTCCCCACACTGCCGCACACACACACACACACACACACGCACACATACACACGCACAGTCGCTGCAATGTATAGAAAACGATAGGTAGGTTGAGCGTCACTGGCTGCACGAGCGCGAACAAATGAATGAGTGTGGGCGAATGCGTGACCGGAGAATCAAGCGGGTGAGCCGCGAGTTCCCCTCTTCGCTGCACTCTCTCTCTCTCTCTCTCTCTCTCGCTCTCGCTCACTATAAATGACTCTGGGCTCTTCTCGTGGCTTTCGCACTGGGCTATATAGCTGTATAGAGAGTGAGTGAGAGAGAGAGAGAAAGAGAGAGACTCCACACACACACACAGGACACGTTGCTATTGCTGCCGTCCTTGTGCAGAAACGGGATGAAGTGGCGTGTGTGTGTGTGTGGAGGGTCGAGAGGTAAAGGGAAGTGTAGATAAATAGGGAGCAGGAGATAGGATAAACAAAGAGAGGGAGTGAGAAAGAGAGAGAGAGAGGCCATACAAAAGTTGCACTGCTGCAGCACGCGAACCCGCTTTTCTCTCTCGCTCTCTTTCTGTGCTCCGTACGCTGGAGAGCGGTAGCGGCTGTCACCTGAGACCGTGTTATCATTATCTTTGCATCGCTGTCGCTGCTGCTGCCGCCACGACGGACGGACGCATCGTGCTCTTAACTTTTGCACGTTGCACGGGCGCGCGAGATCGAGCGACGTAGCCCCCGTTAATTAAGTACCAAGAAGAGAGAGAGAGAGAGAGAGAGAGAGAGAGAGAGAGGGAGCGTTTTGAAATTTTGAAGACAATGTGATTGGCAAGCTCGGGGAGTCCTACGCACGGCACGTGGTCTTTAGACGATGAAAAATCAGATTTGCGCAGATAGTTTTTCCGTCAAATGATAAACTTTAAAAGAGCAATGGATTTTCTCGTGGATGTGTATTATTTATTGGGGGAAGCTGTTTTTACCGTTAAATCCATTATTTTTGTATTTCAATTCGTACCGAGCATTTTGTACAGCAATTAGCTTTCGTTCGCACGTAAAACCGGAGAAAGAATGCGCGCTCTGTCTAACTGCACGCAATCATTATTCGCAAGATGGCGCGAGTCTAGATCTTTTTGCAGGTATATAATACCCTCGGTTATATGAAAAATTTATACGAGAGATTAATCAAACGAAGAATGGGGGAGAGATAAGCAAACAGAGTGGTGCGAGTGGAAGTCAAGTGGTCGCGCGCGCTAAGTTAAGTCCCTTTCTTGTACGAATATACCGTTGTCACCTCGATCGCTCCCTCTCTCCTTTCCTCTTTACCCGCTGTATTATCATTATCTTCGCATCGCCGAAAGTATGCTGGGAACGTAGTAATTAATGGCTTCATAGTGTTCGCGAGACTGACGGATTTAAATACAAGGGACGGGTATGCGGGGAAAAAGTAGACAGCGGTAACACTATGGCGTGTGTACGGATGAGCGAGGTTAATTAAATGCCCGGAACGCGAGAATTCTGCGTTTTTTTTTCTTCTTTCATTCCTTCCAGTAGTTTTTTCCTTTTTCAACACCACAACTGCCTGTACACTCGATTTTTTTTATCTTTCTCTATTATACAATATAGCATTTATTAATATTGATTTGGTGCTAATGCTTCTCCCACATGAGATTTTTATACGACATGAATCGTATATTGAATGTATTGATGGTGAATTATGATGAAACAAATCTGCACTAATGTAATCGTATCGTATAATCACGGGATAGCTCTTTTATTTTGCAAAATGCAGTTTTGTCGATTAAATCGAGATTCAATCTTTTGTCAATTGCATTTCGAACAGCGTGTTTATTAAATCAAGCGCACCCTGATTTTTCTTAGCTCTGTATATCCAATTACTATTTTACGACTCCTTTGACAATTAATTTTCCCTAACGCAGCTGCGACCATAAACACGTTCTCAATTATCCAACTAAAGGCACTAAAGATAAAGAAAAAAGAAATCCAGCTTGTAAATTTGAAAAAACAGCAGCAGCAGCGGCGGAGGCACACGAGCAGTCGATAAATAATACGCCAACGGATGTGTCCCACATATAATGCAATATCCCAAGGACGCGCGCTCAAGTCTCTCGCGCAACGGCGAATAAATAATTCGCGATTTCCCGGCGTTCCGTATTACACACAGAACGGTGCCTCACGGCATATATGCAAACGAAATCCATGCTCGGCACACGAAGTCTATGCCCACACACAGGCGAGACTGTCGCGCGCGTGTGTTATAAAGCAAGGCATCAGAGCGCGTGAATTAACAGGTACAGCAGAGGAGCTGCAGTAGCTGGACGGGGGAAAATATAATGAGAAAAACGGAAGACGAAGGCATAACACGCGCCGTTTCCACTTCCATTTTCCGAAGAGGCAATCATCGGTTTATTTAATCGAACTGGTAATTGGGACGGCTTTGACTTGGCCCCCGCGCGCGTGAGAGAGAGAGAGAGAGAGAGAGTGCACACGTCGCAGAAAATCGACGGACGCGATTAAATCGCTCGATTTGCGCGCGGGGAGTCCGGCACTGTTTGTGTGTGTGTCCTCTCTCTGTACGGGAAGAGTGAGAACGTTGCATTAGGACATCCTTACCGAAGCGAGTGCGAGTGAGCGAGCGACCGGTGCAATTTCAATTATGATTTCAATTACGATTCTAATTCAGTGGCGCGTCTCTGTCGATCCACGGCCGAGCGCCTCGCGCAAGATTCGCGGAAATGAATGGTGAAAAGAGCTGCGCTGCAACGAGAGAGAGAGAGAGAGAGAGAGAGAGAGAGAGGAAAAGAGGCTTTTCCCCATTTTCGCGACGATTCCTTTCCTTGTTCCTGCGCTCTACTATAGTTTCTGGGATACGTTCATTATGCGACTGTGTATACCAAGAGGGAAGGTAATTGCCGATCGACGTGTGCATGGTGTTCCGTTTCGATTAAACCAGTTCGCTCGAAAGTCTTATATTGTTTGCTGCTTCATAATCGATTGATTCAGAAAAGAATTTCTCCATCTGTATGCATTCTCGATATTTTACGAATAAATATATAATATCCATCATATCGAATAAAGGTATCGCTATAAAATAGTATGCTGTGACTATTGGATATAACGGTGAAAAGCAGTAAAATCCATGCATTCGTTTCACTATGTATATATCCTAATATTTTGCATCGACTATATAATGCACGCATTCTATATAAATTCCTATTGATCATAAGGGGTGAAAATAGAATGTTAAGCGTATCGACCGATTTATTGAGCGTTGAAGAGCTATAGACCACAAAGACCAGTTGCAAATGTAGAGTACCTATCAATAATAAATTGGATATGCATTTTGCGAGACATATCGTGGAAAAACTTTTATAGTTGTTACTGCTATAATACGTTGAAAAATGCTTGAACTATTCCTGAGTGAGTTTAAAAAGACATCAAGCATAAGAAAATCGCGAACGATCTGTTTATAACCTGGCATTAAAAAAAGAACCAAAACCAACGCCCAGTAATACACAACGGCCCCAAATTCTAAACTAAATTCTCTGCTTGGCTTCTCCTTACCACAGCAGCAGCCTGATATACAGCCCTTGACTTTTGAGCTCACAGCAGCAGCGAAAACAGCAGCAGCAGGTTACTTTCGAGGCTCGAGTGTAAGGATCGGTCGAGTGTGTGCACACCTAGTGCGTATAAAACATCCACAGTCGTCTGGTGCTGCCGCTGCAGGAGTACAGTCGCGCCTTTTACGCGCGGACAAACACAGCGGCGACGCTGAAGGCTGCACATAGACTCCACGGGGAGATAAAAGTGAAGAGAGCGCATTGTTGCTGAAGGAGCGCGAGAGAAAGAGGAAACGCCTGGTGCAGCCGGTGGATATCTGTTGGAATCGTTAGGAGAGGCTCGATGCTCTAGTGTTTGGCTCCATCCTGTGAAGCTGACTCGCTCATCTTTATTTCGCGTATACTTGCAGAAAAGCTTATTTACTTAAATTGACGACGCGCTCAGTTTTTGTCTTTTATATTTTTCAAAATATTGTCATTTTATAGAAATTTTGGGCTCTATTCCTATATTTCATAATCGATTTAAAAAGCTATATAAGATATTTTACGTTACAATATTCGTTTCTTTATATAAAAAAGTGCAGCGCAACGAGAGGAAAAATCTACACTTTCCAATCAGACCTCTTCGACTTTTCTTCAACTCCAAATAAATTGCTGTTTTGATTTAACCGTTCGTTAATCTCGAGCTAAAGGCGAACCCATCGACTCTTCATCTTCCTTTTTCGCTCGCGCTATATCGCGTCCCTTTTATTGCCGCCAGTCCAAGTGGATAGCAGCTCGCAGAGTTTCAGGATTCTAAGACGACCCTTGACTCTCGGTCCATTTCGTTCTTTTCGCTGCCGGTGCCGTTTCCCTCCGTCTTCCGTTGCTCGCTTCCACGAATCGCACGAGCTCGCACTTGACTCAATGGCGAAAGAGAGAGAGCGAGAGAGAGAGAGGGAAGGAGTGAGAGAATCTCTGCAGCGCAACTGGCAAGACAAGAGAAATGTATTTAACGCACACCCGAAGATGATGAAAGAATGGGAACGATGCTGGTTTGTGGAACAGACGAGCGATTTTCATTGACCGATACGGTATTAAAAATTATAGGCGTCAAAATTTATATATCACACGGAAAAAATCGCAAGCAAACATTACCTAATCTATTCCAGTATATTTTACTAAAATAGAAATTGAGCAAAATGTGCCTCAGTTGTTACGCAAATATTACTGAAATTTCGATAATAAACCGAAACTCATTTATAATTAAATAATATCATTTAACTGAGTCAAAAAACTAACTGGCTCGTTTCTGGGGAATCAGAAGGAGAATCAATCTACCTTAATTTAAAATTTTATTTGTACATAGTGATTTCTTGATATAATATTATTTTTCTTCTGCAAAACAAAAGCTAATTCAAGCTTTGCTGTATCCAACGCCTTTAGCTCGATTGCTTGGCAAAATTCACCGAAGTAGCTTGGAAGATGCTCCTTAGCTAAACAGCTCCTATTTGACGTGTTAATTCAGCTCGACTTTTAGGTAATTTTTGTTTGACCATTCAGTATATTCTGCTTGCGATTTTTTTCGTGTGCAGTTCTTCCTTCTCATTCAAAATTGTAAGTATAATTAGTCGTCTGAACGGTACATTATTCATTCAATACACACCTCGCTTTTTTCTGTGTACACACGAAAAGAAATAAACAGTGCAGTATTCGTGACAGATAAGAGCGAGATATAGAAACAGAGTGCGACAGTCAAGAAAAAGCACATTCGTACCTATATATATACACATAGGAAGAAGAACGGTATTCGTACTTTCCTCTCTGTACTCTCCGCGCAGAAAGAAATATCTTTTTCCAATAATGCCTCAGCAACGACACGCTGTGTCCGAGCGAAAACAGCAACGATATAGTTTATATATACGCAACTCAACGGGGTTAAGCGACTCCTCCTCTTCTTTTTGCTCTTCTAAATACTTGCACACATCTTTGCTTTTATCTCTACTCGCGGTCGGCGAGTTGAGCTCTCTTATTTTACCCATGCGGGTGATAAAAGCGGATTAAGTCGCGATCAATCCTACCGCGTTACGCGCTCTCGCGAAACTATAGCAGTGTACCGAGCGTTAGTCAAGAGGAACCATCGTATCACTCATCCTTCTTTTTTTTTTGGCTTGTTTCGGAATTTGTGGAGTCGTTATTTTTCCAGTTTTTTAAAAGCTATTACTTTTTTGTTCAGCTAAATAATTACACTTTGGATAGTTTTGCTATGACAACTTAATGGCGTATATCGAACGAGAGAGACAGACGTATGCTATTTTATTTGATCTTCTTTCCCCTATACAGTTGAGATTCAATCAAAGTTTTAAAACTGCCACGAGCTGGACGGATTATTGGTGCTTGCAAAGAATTTCTGAAAAAAACTTGAAAATATTTTGAGTAATTTTTATTTGATGTTCTTATTTTTATACTTTAATTATTTTCATCGTTAGGTATATCGTATAATATTTTATTTACAATTTACGATATGGGATAGTGTGCATGTTTGCAGGCGCCATTTTTCAATGCTGTCATTTACTGCACTCGCATGCAAAATTTTGTAAATTTCTTGTCTTTAAGCAAAACTGAGTGACGTTTATGCGCGCACTAAAGAATTCCCGTCCATCCAAAATGCATAGTTGTATGACCGTACGTTATAGTTAATAAAGATTTTAAATTTAACGCAAACTGTTAAAATGCTAACAAATTTGCACTTTTGCGCTGTACTTGAGTTTAAATTTAAAAAAGAGACCCTTCAACTTTCAACTTTCTTACCCACAATTAAGTTTATACAACGTGTAATTATACTTTGAGCTTTTTTTTTATTTTGGCATACACCATACGAAATCAATGAAGTTATTTGAAAAAAATATTGGAAATGATCAGTGGGTTATTATCATCCCCGCGTACCCATTAATTAAGTACAACGTGCAATATTAAAATTGATTCGAATTTGAGAAACACGTAATAGGTGCCAAGCGGCCTCGAAATGATATTCTCAAATCCAAATTAAGAGTGGACAGAATTTATAGTAGGTTCATAGCTATAAATAACTGCAACAGGATATTGGAATTCCGGAAGCGAATTTTGATAAATCCGCGGACACAAAGGAGGCGAGGGCGGTGGAGGAGAAGGATATTCGAAATGCAGTGCGTAGCGTGACATTCGTAATTTTCTTTCTGTTTTCTTAAACGCTGCAGAAGCACGAGCGTAATATGTCGAAAAAGTATGACTAATGCACCGAACGGAATAAATCTGTTCTGCGTGCTTACTTTTGGCAAACTTCCCGTTACAGCTAGGGAGAATCGCCGATGGAGAAAATACTGTTTCATGGTCGTTTGAATTATTTGCTTGACCTGTCATTGTAACGCGTGCGTCACGAATCGCTGCGGAAAGTTTAAATTGCATTTTTATCTTCTTATTTCCCCTCCCTCTCTCCACCGCCCCTCTCATCACTTTCTTTGCCTCTCATTCTTTTGTTTTCGTTATCATTCTCGATAAGGGTTTATTAAAATTGGTTGCGCTTCATTATTTTTCAACATAAATTAAAAGTCTAGCTTCACTCAATGGCACGCAACTAAATTAAACCGAGCTGCTACGGAATTTCATCTCAAAGTTCACGGTATACTTCCAAGTACGAGTAATTAAAATATTACGTGTTTCCTTAAAATAATAAAGATGGCTTTTCAAACAACATTTGATTTAAAAACTTTTTTCAGCGCAGCGTGTATCTTGACGTTTCCGTACGGTAATATAATTAACAGATAGTCATACATATATTATATTTATAATTTCAACTTTCATTATGGTCCAAAAGCCAAAGCCGTCGATTAAAGTTTTTGGTTGTATGAAGATCTTAAACACGTATTTTAAACAGCCTTATTATAAGTATGATAATAGAAAGTGTTAGTGCTCAACTTTTCAACTTTCCGGACTGTTATTACGAAATGGAAAAGAGAATCAAAGTTTTTGAGTTAGAGTCAACTCCCAGCTTTTGCATTTTAATCAACAGGCTCGTGGTAGCTTCAGGATGACAAAGTACTAATAAATCATTTAATATGCAGAATAGAACAAGAAGATAAAAGCGAAATACCTTTTTTCAACTAAAAGCTGTTTGTATACTAGCCCGTGAAGAAATATAAAAGTTTTACTTCAAATAGCTATACAAAAAGGTTGGATTTTGGAAATAGCAACTTTACATACATTTATAAAACTTAGCCAAATTAATATACCACATTGTTAAAGCCGACCTCGAAGCAATTCCGATGATTTGAAAAAATTACTTTTTAAAGGGAGTGGAATTCACGCTAATAAATGTAACGAGCACGAACGAAGCTATATTAACATTTAAATTTGTAATTTTGCAATGCGATACGTCGGCCACGAGACTACACTTAGGCTCGTGGGGCTTAAAACTCATCAGCCGCGATGATTCGAAAAGAAGCGCCGCGCAAAGCTGACGTAACCTCACTTACGTACATGAACGCAGTGATCCTCATTATATTCGGCAGATTTTAAAATATGTGAAGAAGTTAGTTATGGACGGTGTACAAGTACTTTTTGTCATTTGCTTTAGAACTTTTCAACCGCTTTCAAACAATACTAAAAATAAAACTTGGGAACAACTGAAGCACCGATTACAAAGATACCATTATCTATGCGTTAATGTAGTTTGAGATAACATACTGAATATTAATCCAGCGTTTACTCGTTCGAGACGTATCCCCCTCCTTACGTTCATCCACATACAGGGGCTCAATGGCGATACAACTCGTAAGAATACTCGCAGCACAGCGTAACGCAATAAAACATTAAGATCCACTTGTGAAGGCTTGCCCGATTATCGTCCATTGCACGTATCCGGAATAAGTCTTGTCGCATCCATTTTCCAAAGAAGCGTGGAAATTGTGAGCGCGGCAGCAGCAGCAAATGGATTTCGAGGTAATTTCAGATCGGCCTCGGCGCAAAAGAGATATAGAGGGTCGAGAGAGGGAAACGCGCGTAGGCCACGACACGAAATCATACGAGTGAAATGCTGTAATGCCACCTATATCTCCGGCTTTATCCGGACCGTGCATCGGCAAACGGCCGGGGATCTCTCAGCGGCGACCCCCTTGTAATTAAACGTGGCATTATCGTCAGTTACGATGTTTAATTGCCTGCAGGAGCGCCATCTGCATTGAATCAGAGAGGGAATCTCGCTTCGACGTTGTTCTCTCTCTCTCTCACATTGTACAGAGTTCAGAGCGTGCGTGTGTATGTGCATGTGTGTGCGATGTTGCGGACAGCGGGACCACCTCCATGGCCTCGTCCAGAGAATCTGCATGAGGACACAAACATACATATATACACACAGATGGAAGCATCTGTGCCCGAATAATTCCCCAAGAATTCATGGCCACATAGACGTGACTACATATATATATGTGTGTTTGTGTGTGTGGAGGATGGGGGGCGGGCGGGTAGGAGCGTACAGAGGAGTTAGTGAATACGCGTGTGCACTGGTCTACAGTGCTGGTGTATACACTGCGACGTGGAGAGAGTATTTCACGTCTATGGGCGAGCTCGGCTTCGTCGTATTTCGCACCAGGTTTTGTACCTATGCTCCCCCCGCTGCTGCTGTTCCTGCCACACGAGGATGATTCAGGACGGATCGGAGCATTGATTTTTGGTTTACTCGTCTCTGTTTTAGCTTGAGAAGTTTGAATTGCTTCAGGTCGGTATATATAAATTAAGATGAAGATTTGTTACGGGCTCGTGCGTTGATCGCAGTAAGAAAAACATTTGCTGATGATTTGATACTCGAGCTACTGCATGGACGCTATTTGACTTGCAGAAGTTTGGAACTATATCCATGACTTCCATGACTATGAAGAAACAGCCTCGCAGGGAAAATGGAATATGGGATATATACGCACTGGAGTAATTTAATGAAAAAGAGAAAAAGTTACATAAAATGCTCTCCGAATTCCCGGGTCGCTCTAATGAGCGAAGCGCTTTGTAAAGACAGAGCAAAAGATGAAAGACATTTCAGCAATGAGTGGCGAGAGAGCGCGCACGCAGTGTATGTTATACGACCACGAAATTACAAGAGTCAAAGTGTGCTGATGCTTTGACGGTTTTACCGCTTCGAAACGATCCTCTCAACCGTTGTAATTCGGCCACGGTAAATATAGTTGAAACATCGTAGAAAGATATAGGGCGCTCAAACTTTAACGTGTTTCCACTGTACTACACATAAAAAGCCATTCCGTAGCTACAATAATTGCGATAGCATGAGCGAATGCGATACCGCGTCAATGTTAAAAGGACGCAGTTTGATTAAATTTCAAAAACGTTTCGTTTGTTTTTTTTTTAGAAATCACGGACTGTTAAACGCACACTTTGAAATTCACGTAAAAGGGTTTTTCAATTGAAAAATAATCGATGAATCGCGTTAAAAAAAGTGTTATAAAACCTTTGGCACAATGAACATTGTTGTTTACAATCGAACCTGTGTAACTTCGTTACATTTGATGCGTTATTTGAAAATAAACTCATTGCACCCGGAAAAATGGTAGTAGTTTTTTATTCTGCGAAATAAAGATTTTCACCGCGTACGAGAACTGGAGAGCACCCAAAAGGAAAGAGCGACAGAAGAGAGTCAGTGCACAGACTACCTAATACTGTCGAGAATTCTAATTGAACATTATTTTCCACGGGGGTCGACGCTTCTTTCGCATAAATCTGTCGCAAATGAAATGGAGTATCGGGTAAAATTTACTACAATATTTGTGTCTGAAAAATCCTGAAATTAATGTCAATTTTACTTGAATTACTGTACCGCTTGCGTTAAGAATATCAAAGTTATTGTATCTTGAAATAAATTTCTATTTTAGAAATGTTTCCATGCCCTAAGAGTAATTTTTATTAATATATATCTACAATGGGTGTATAAAAATGTAATTTGATTAAAAAGCAAAGTACTTCACTTTTTTAATCAAATCAAGTAAACTCTCCATTAATTTGAATAAAAAAATTTTAGTTATTTAATCTTTGTTGTATAAGAGAGAGTAGCTATACTATAGAATTATTAGTTCTATGTTTATGATATTAAAACATTTCGAATATTAATATCTAGATTTATTCATAAAAAAAAAATGTAAATTTTAATTAAACATATTTTTGGATATTCTTTAGTTACACAATTGATCATTGTAAAAGATCAAAAGTTTTCAAAATATATTCTTGACATTTCTAATTGATTATTGACTTTATTGCTATAGATATTAATAACATCCAATAACTAGCGTACTTCCCTGGAAGTGTAAAAATAGATACCGCATTGCTAGGCGCCGCATTCAAAAGTATACGCAGAATTTCTATTTTCAAAATTAGCGCAGAAGGAAAAGCTAGAAAGTCCAATAATTATTACCGATGAAAAAAGAAATGCATTTATTTTTGGCGTACCGATGATTTCCACCGGTTGTATTTAAATGTCTTCATTACGACAAGTCACCCACACTTCGTACCTATTCCTCGCGCTACTTTTATATATACACGTATACATCCTCGGCTTTCAAGCAAGATGTCAATGGGCTGTTTCCACTCGGTTATTTGTAAGAGTTCCAGGACAGATAATTAACGAACGACAGCTATGGCAATGGAAAAAAAGCGCGCGCTGTCGAGCCTCCGAGAGAGAGAGAGAGAGAATTAAAAAGCTGTCGGTTAAAAACATCGGAATTGTTTGCACATTGTTCCAAGTGCCTTAATTGCACACTCTTCCTGCATAACAATAGAAATGACACGTTTCCACGAATAGTTTATAGCCGGGCAAATGTAAGTATCGTGTAGAGTTCAAATGTTCTACGCACGCTTGTTCGCTGCTTCGAGTAAGATTTTCGTACTTCGATCATTGTTATCTGTAGATGAGGGTGGCGATGAAAGAAGTAATGAAATGTCAATAAGTGACGCAAGCGAATAAATGAACAAACAAAAGCCATGATGCAATTGTTGGAATGTGCGTATCAATAAGCAAATAATTTGAATATTTTATAATTCTGATTAAATAACTAATCGATTAATGAAATCATTAACAGCTATGTCTTATCGATATAGAAAATCGTGAAATTATAGATCAACTATTTAGTTATTAACTATTTAAAGAAAATATAAAAAATATTATAAATTCGCGCAAACAAACGGACATGTCATCAGAAACTTAAAGAACCCTTTGGCAAAGTTAGCTCTTCCATCGAGTTTCTCTTATCAATTTATGTATATAGACGGGACACTGTTGTCATTGGGTAAAACATAGTCCAACCCATGTCAACATACGTATGAGAGACAAGTGTTTGCGATATTACAACAGATACATAGTGATAAACTTGATGCTTCTTACAGATAAGTTGTTGATCGCGTATAAGAAGCGGGGAATGAAAATTAGGCCTCGAAAAGTTATTTGATTTATTTCTTCCATTTCTAAACTAAAGTACCGAAATTTTTTAGCACTTCGAAAATAGTACATCTACTCGGTTTTCAAATTAAACTAACCCTAGTAGTTTAAATATTAAAGAATTCGCTCGATATATTTCGACATGCCAATATTAAAATCGCATTTCATGCATGCAATAACAGGCGCTCTCTACTTGTGATTAATGAAACATTTTTCTCGCATGCCCCGTGTGTCACAAATATCGAACAATTAAGCGTAAAATTGCAAGCATCAGCGGAAAAAAAATTGCCTCAGAGAGTCTCGCTCTCAATAATACAACGTTCCGATTCAATAAGCCTGGAAACGAAAAAATAAAACCTGGCCCTTTTCTTCGGTGCACCAGTGCCTTTTAGACACCGAAGCATCCAACCGAGCGCTCGAAATGCGAAAAACGCCAATTTCGAAATAATAAAAAAAAAAAAGAAGCGCACCTCGTCGCACGCCTCGCGCGCTTCCCACCCGCCGGAAATATTGGAAACGCATTAATACGAATTGCCGAACGCAAAGTCTCCCCTCCCTTGCACACCCACACGCACACGCACTACTGGCTCTCTCAAGTGCAGTCGAGCGTTTTAATTTCAATTTACAGATGAACATCATAAAATTAATCATTACAGCGTTCGGATGTCTGTCGATGCTGCGAATCGCGAGGAGGAGTACAAACAGAGACCCGATGCACAGAGAGAGAGAGAGAGAGAGAGAGAGAGAGTCGCTGCGAGTGGCACAAGATTAATTGGATATTCGATCGAAAGTAGATTTGCAAATGACGCCGCTGATAGCTAGGCTGACTCTAATTCGGAGAGCTGGACTCGCTGTTTTCTCTCTCTCTCTCTCTTTCCTTGCCGAACAAGTGATATATAACTAGCGACTCTCTTAGTGTGTGCTTAAGCGGAACAAGGGAAAACAGCCGGGGCGCGAGTCCGTCTGTGATGTGTGTGCGTAGGTCGGACCGCATACTATACGGATTCCCATGCGTTTTCCTGCAGTACTGCGCCGCCGCGCGGCCGCGTTAAATATTGCTCGCGAGAGTTCGTACGGGCACAAACGCGCCGCGAACGAGAGAACGTATACGAACGAATGAGCGAGCGAACTTCGTAACGGGGGATCCGCTTTTGGGGCTGCTGGAGCTCTGTGTAACTATTGTGTAACTTCCTATTCCTGGTAAATTCGGATCGAGTGTGCGTCGAGGCAGCAGTAGCGCTGCATACGCGCGCTTTGCGGCTGCTGCTGCTTTTTTCGCGCCCGCTACTCTCTCTCTCTCTCTCTCTCTCTCTCTCGCGGTTTACGCGAAAAAAAAATCAAAAGGCTTATGTTTACGCTTGTGTGTATACACGTAGAGCGACGTGGGCGCGATAGCTTATGAAGAGATATCGGATTGTTTAATGGTGGATCGAGTGTGGATTTGCAATTTATAAAAAAAGGTGTGATAGAGCTTAGTTTGATTTGTTACAGATTCTTGGAATTTTAGCGCGATTTCGGGGGATACTACTTTTTCGATCTTAAGAATAACAATTACTGTTTTTGTATGAGATCTGTGGATTCCTTATGCTGCATAAAAGTTACTATTGTAAGTTGATGTGGAGCAATAATTTACGAAAGTGCATATCTTGAATTTAAAGAAGGAAAGATGTTTAATGGCCTAAAGATACACTATCTGTGACAGATAACAGTATCGCCTGTACTTCCCAGACTTTATCCATTTTTTGCTCACTCATTTTTGAGCCATGATGATTTAGTATATAAATGTGATTCATAATACAAAGATTTAAATAGATTTAAGTTTTATACATTCACATTTTTATTTTCTAATTTAATAATGCACCTTTCACGATATTACCCATGAATTGGAACTTAATTTTTCAAATATTATCGATTCACAAATTTGTTCATTAATTTAAACCATACATCATTAAGCTGTAATTAGTGCACCATCAATTACTGCTGTCAATTTAATTACATCCTAATTTTAATCATGATATTATATAACTTAGCCTCAAAAGACTATCGTAATTACTTTATCAACTATAATAACTAAAATAAGTCAATATTTATTTTGACATCTAATTGTTTGGGTTGGTTTTGTAAAATGATATAGTTTATACTCTATAATTTTTTTTAAGTTCGAATGTTTGATTTCTTTTTTAACCATTTTTTAACATACAATATATTTTCAAGCTTTTGAGTCCATTAGATAGCAATCATAGTTACGATAAATTCTCATCCAATTAACAGTCAAATATTTAACATTAATTGTATTGCAAAAAGAAATTAAATGATATCATATGATTGAAAACTTAAAATTCATTTGTAACATAAAAGTAAAAGCTACAGCATTCATGCATCGTTTTAATACTTATGTTATATCGTATTTTATACACACTTGCAAATTTCATATGATTGGTTTAAAGGGCTTCAATTTTGATGTACTTAAATACGTAAATTATAGCGATGTTCCATGTATTTAATGTCAATTTTACACATTCACATTTAAATAATAATTATTTATAACAATTAAATCTTTATGAAAACAAATTAAGTATATATTTTAAAAAATTAAGTACAAAAATCAAGTGTCTTTTTTAAAATAAAAGATATTTTTTAGTAGATTTTTTTAGTGTAGTAAACATAAAAAAAATTCACTTATAACTTCAATCGAATATTGAACATTTCAAGCCTTTTCAATTTATATTTGTGGTTTTATAAAAGAAGATATATTGTTTATTTAGATTGCTTTATTTACGATAAAGATACAGGAGGAGTTTTTTAAATCATTTTTTATTTACTGCATATATTAAACCCATAATTACGTAAGTGCAGAGAATATGAGTATTATATATGAGTGTAATATTCTCTTTTACGCAATTACTAATTGAGTAAAAAACAATTATTTTGATACAAAGATATAATGTATTGAAATCGTTTTTCGATAAAAATAAATATGGGAAAGTACTTTCAAAATATATACATGATATGCATCATTAGATTTACGCGTATACAAAATATAATAAAGCGATCTAAAAGGATAGTTACCTAAATTGTTTTAAATAATTTATTTAAAGTGAATCAATAATTTTCTCTTTAATGATACTTACGATAGCTGTTAAAGTGATACTGTAGTATTAAATAAATGTGATAAGTATTAATAAAATATTAAAATATTTGAACAAGTAAATAAGTTTTCATTTTGAATTAAATATTCCTCTGCAAAATCAATATAAGGAGTTTCGATGAAAACAGTTTTTCAATAATAATTTACCTTGATCTGACGTCGATCCAGGAACTAGTCTTATTTTGGGATGAGTTTTTTCGTCAGTTACAGAAATAGGTAATCAATAATAAATAATAATATACCTGGTCAATTGATTAATTTTTACTCAAATAATCAATTTTAATTCAATCAATTTTAATTTAAAAATTGAATGGAGCATGAATTCTTTTATCATATAAAATAGCGTAGAGATTAATAGCTGTTTAGACTATAGAAATGGCAATTCGAAAAACCGATGAATCTACGTTCGCGTGGGAAAATGTTAAAATTCGTAAATGTAACCTCCCTGCCGAGTATACAAATAAATTGTATACTAACTTTCTGCATACGCCATCAGATTTCCCACCTCGAATTGAACTCGTAATCCATTCGCCAATAGAAGCAATATTTCATCGATATACATACACACCGGTACCGGTCGAACAAAAAAAAAACCGAGAAGAAAATAATCCACCACCTATATCTAAAACTAAATCAATCCTCGACAGCGATCCCCTATCTCAAAATATACATCGCAGGCCTTCGCGATCCTTCCCCTAAAAAACAGCAAAGACAGTCAAAAACAAAGAGAGAAAAACGACCTCTCGCGAATTTGATATTCGCGTGAAAGGGAGTCGCGCGGCTCTCTGCATGCCGGTCTATATATCTATACGTAGGCGCGACAGTCTCGCCGCCCTCTCTCTCTCTCGCTCTAAGAGACGACACATCGCGGCAACGCCACCATCGGCGCTGCGCTCTGCACACGAGGTCGAGCGGCGCGCGCGGCTGTTTGGACAGGGCTCCGCGTCGAGCTTGTGCCGAGGGTGCAACTAAGAGAGAAAGAGAGAGAGAGAGAGAGAGGGAGAAAGAGGGAGAGAGGGACAGACTCGCTCTGGCCGCGTTTCCGGGTAGCGAGCGAACGTGAGAGCGAGCGAGAGGGAGTCAGAGCCACCCGGCGCGTCGTCGCCGTGGCGGTGTGAGCGAGAGAGAGAGAGAGAGAGGTAGCGTAGTGTGAATGAGAGGAAGCGAGAGAGTGAGAGAAGGAGAGAGACAGAGAGAGACAGAGAGAGAGAGAGAGAGAGAGAGAGAGAGGGAGCGTGTGAGGCTAGGCAAGAGAGGAGGCGAGGGCCCGACGAGGAGGCCACGAGTCTGCTGCCGGGAAAAATCAATAGCGGCTCACCGCTCGGTGAGCCAGAGAGGAACCCAACCCACCTCAACCTTCTCTCTCCCTTGCACTGTCTCGCACTCTCTCTCTCTCTCTCCCTCCCTCGCTCCCTCTTCGTCTCCAGCCTTATCTCGTCATTTTTTGCCTTCTTTAGGATTTCTCTCTTTTGCGCGTTCGCTCTCTTTCTCTCTTGTGCGGATTCGTCAAACTCCGTTTCTTCTTTGCAGGTCTCACGCGCTTATTGCGACCGCACACGGGGTCTTTCTTAAGGGCGCACGCGTGCGA
Organism: Megastigmus dorsalis; assembly: GCA_900490025.1. Taxonomy (NCBI): domain Eukaryota; kingdom Metazoa; phylum Arthropoda; class Insecta; order Hymenoptera; family Megastigmidae; genus Megastigmus; species Megastigmus dorsalis. The sequence continues at coordinate 25,588 of UELU01145715.1, forward strand.
ACACTGCGAGACGAGTTTGAGTTTCTCAGCGATCCGGTGAGTCAAGATGATTGTCGAGATTGATTCTGGAAGGGGCGGAGGCGATTAAGGTCGAACGATGATAATCTACTGCGATTATAGCGAGATCGATGTTTGCGATGGGAGTGGAATGAGTTAAATTTCAACGTCCAAGTTTGTAAATGATTTAGAGAGACGCTGGAGTGATTGACTTTTTCATCAAACATTAGTTTTCATCTGCGGCGGTTTTCATTGATCATTCTATTCAATAATGATAACAATATTCATGAATAGACTTAAAAACTAAAATTATGTGATTTTAGTGGGTACATTATTGTCGGTGATTCTTAATATAAATTTACATATTTAATATCTAATTTAAATTTTGTATTCGGGTGCGTATCATTGTATCATTTTAACGATGTTAATTATTATACAATATTTTATACTTTTATACTAGCTAATCTCTTGCTTTGTAAGCTACTTTTATAAGGGATTGATAATATAATACTTGTTACAAAATTTTAATTTCTCAATTTTTAATAGAATATTAATTAATTGAAAACATAAATGTATTATCTCATTGGCTACTCTTTATTTTAAATTTATATAACACTGACACCGAGGTCAGGGTCAGAGATCGAAAGCTCGTTTCAGCTCAAGCCATAGTATAACAAAATAAAAATGCTGTATATTACGTTTCAGCAAGCTACGATCCACTCGCATAAAAACGAAAATAAATAATTAAAAATTTCATGTTTTTTGGTGCGCGTTGGTTATTATCTTTTCACTCGACGTAGCTCTATACAAAGCTGTTTAATTGATAATCTGAAACTCAAGATAAGATACACTCTGGGGATTTATTTTTTCCAAGCTCTCAAATGAAGTTCACCATTTAAACTAATTAATTGAAAAAAATCTTATTTAAAAGTGATTTATAATAAAGTCAACATACTTAGATTTTTTCAATCTTTCTTAGAGTTTACTATAAGAAGTATTTATGGGAAAATTAATGATTATTAGTTAAATAGTAGTTGAGTTTGAGGGAAGTTTAATTGAATTTCAAACTCATATTAATTCGTACTTCCATTGAAAGTTGTTCCATAAATACATTTTCAGACAGTGCAAAAAATTCATTGAATGCCACTGAAAAAACTCTCCATGACCTGCACCAGCTAAGTACATTCCTGAGGGAAACGTATTTGATTATTATGAACGACGTAAGGTCAAGGGTGAGATAGCAATGTATGCCAGACGCATTTTTCAAGCGAGTGTTTTATTTCTATTTGAATCAAGATTTTCCTTACAATTTTATTTTATATAAACAGGTTTTTTTTTTAGTTTTGGTTTCCTTTTCTTGATAGTAAATTATAATGAAGTAAATAAGACAAAAAATTTAGACTCAATATATATATGATATTTAATATATATGTATAACTTTAAGTAGAACAAATTAAATTTTAAGTTAAATACGGTTGGCATATGATGGAAGCTGTTTAATTTTATGGAACACTCAATAGTAAGTAATGTAATGTAAGTAATGTAGCTAATTTTTTATTGAATTATATAATTAATTCTTTTTATGAAATAAGGGATGAGAATGAATTTTTACTGCCTTAAGAAAATAAGTTTAGATACAATCAATTTGGACAACAAAGAATTAATATTAATTGTAGATGTGAGGTTCGCGCATTATAATATAGGATATAATAATTGTTTGGTCAATTTATATACCGTATATATATATATTGAGATTTAAAATTCGTTTTATTATTGAACATACATTCATAAGCAAATAATACTGCTCAACTAAATGCCTGCATTGTGCATATGTAACTTGTTGATTAACGTGGACCAACAAATAATACATCAATCCATCGTTTACTTCGTTTTGGTTCATGCATAATTCATTCGCGATATACGCTTAAGGTGCGCTTATTTGCATGCGTGTCGTTTAATAAAATCTATCGTGAAAGGCTGCAATTAAAAAAACATTAACATAATGCGCGGTATGAAATAATCATTACTTGGAGCTGTGTAAAAGGAAACTTATACGGTTACTTGAACGTTGACCTTACTAAATGTCATACAAAAACCATTTTGCTAGATAAGTATTCAAAAACCGTATTATGCATACATGTGGAAGAAAGTGTAATCCATTAAGTGGGATCATGACGCATTCGCCACGTGAATAAGGAGTTCCCCTTGCACTGTATTAATTATATATTTTGATTCGCAGGGCGTAGTCAAGGAGAACTAATGGAAAATTTATCTATAAAAGTGTCAATAATAAATATAAGGTATGAGTATAGCTGATAAAAATTATTTTTAGAAAGGAATTTATAAATTCCCAACGAAAAAATACCAAAACGTCATTTTTCAACTTTTCAACATCTCATCGGTTCTCGAAGCTTAACGAAAAATCTAACTTTTCTGAAGAATTCGAAATAAAACAAGAACCACAAATACAGACTGATAAAACTGCACATTGCGCAAGTCAAGACATCCTTTTTAACGATGCAAGTAGGGAAACAGCGCCAAGTAAAACACTCGGAACTAAAACTCAACCCCGAAGCCGCTATACTTGAAAGCTTCGCGAAAGGTAAGGCAAAGAAGTCAGGCGATGGAGGAAGAGAAAAAAAAAACAAGCTAACGGCCTCAGCTTAAAACAAACGCAATCTCGGGGAATACGCGCGCGCAAGAGAGAGACTGCGGCAAGAGCAGTTTATATACAGGCTGCATATAGAGAGGCCCATATACATAGTCCGATTCGCGCGCTCGCTTGTCCTACAAGTGTTTCAGACGCGCCACTACACAGCCGGAATTTGAATACAATGAGCTGTTTTGAATTTTTATCGGGGCACGATTGGCCACCGCCACACCGAGTCGATGCAAATTACCGCGCCAATTAAACCTGATACCGTTGAGCTTCGCTGGAGCTCCCTGCGGGATCCTTTTCAGCTCTCTTTCTTCCTCTATATTGTACAGTACGTACCTACGTATACCTCTCGATCTATTCTCAAGCTATGAATGTTTAGAGGGCTGCGGAATCCGCGAAATTGATACGTTTAATGCTCCGTCTATTGTTCGATCATAACTTGGTTGAATATTTTACAGCCTGCGAAAATATGACGCCACGAATCAATTTCTTGAAGTAGCCTTGAACTGCATTGTCAGCATTCTTTTTCTTCAATTGTAATTTGATTATTATGCTTTAGACTCTCGAAGGACGGATTCGTGGAAACCCTTTTATTCGCTCGCTTAACGATGTATAGACATTTTAATTGTACTTGTGCAGAATTCCTATCATTTCTTTTCTTAATCACTTTATTTAGGTACCTGGAATAAATTTTAAGCCGCTCACATTTTATTGTGGAATTAATATTGTAGAAAAATTGTCTGGTATTAAAGTTTGCATAAAAGCTTTATCAATATGTTAGTTCTGAGCTCCAATTCAATTTTGAAATTATGATTTCGGCTTGTATAATGGATTGATGTAGAAATTGGTTTTAATTTCGCTCAACAAAGTGAAAAGCAATCGATTCTTGAAGTGGAAGCGTAACTGAATGTACATTATTCTTTTAAAGAGATCAAAAGTACATACTAATTCCAAAAAGTACATTAATAAATTTTACGATAACTCTGTAACATTTTTTTCCGATATCGATTTCTCGTATGCTATAGTACTATCGGAAATATAAAATAGAAACATTTCAAAAGATATAAAACACAATCTAAATTTAGAATAAAAGTATTATAGAGAAAAACTGACAAAATGCTGAATAAAATTTCGCTAATAAATCATTTTCCGTGAATATTAAAAATCTCTATCGGAATTGTTCGCATTCAATTGCTGTAGTATTTTTATTTTAAGAATTACTATTACCGTATGTATATAGAAGAAATTCATTTCGTAAAAGAACAAATAACTGCTTCTATATTCTGCGCTTCTGAATCAAAGAGCTTTGACTCGAATTTTACTGCACCGTAAAAGCTTTCTATACTTCCGCAGTGTATACAGAATTATACTTGACCGTCGTTCGATCAACCTCGATTTTCTATTTCTTGATGCCATAAAAGAATAAGTGAACAAGATTATTCTGCACATTATATGCCATCGAAAACTTACGATTTTTATTCTTAGCAGTAAAAACTGCGAGAATTCATGATAAATAGAAAATAATGTTTGATAACCAGCTTTTTTTATAGATACAACCTTCACGGTCGATCAAATATTTGTGAATTAGAAGTTTCGCGTTTTTTCCGACAAATTGATTTTATTGTACTTGAAAAGTTCGTAGCTGGCGAATTGCCATCTTGTATAATAAATGTCTTACGTAGCCCTCTTTAATCGCATTTTTTGTATATTTAAGCAAATTTCAAATACACGTAAATTGTCAATACTATTATTAAAACTTTTTTACATTCGACAGTGACTTGTCAACGCCTTATATAAAACAATAATGGTGTTACGCTTCGGTTTCCAATCGTAAATCCAATTTTTACGACTTCGACAAAATTTAAAAAATGCTAATCAATATAGAATGTTTCCTTCTCTTTGCAGGCGAAATATATTCTGTTTACAATCGTGAAATAAAAACTATTCGGAATAAAAATTGATTGCAAGGCCAGTCGCGGAAACTTTACATTCAACGCTTTCCATCAAAGCACTCAATATTTTCCGACAGCTCAGAGAAGAGAAATAAAACTAGCAGAATATAATGCGCTCTTACACGATGAGTACATAAACTTTTCTACATTACAGTTGAAAAGTTAATGCGCATAGGAGCAAGTACAGGTATATGCACGCGCGCTCCACCGAAGCCCCAAGGATCCATGCGTCTGAATAGCTATGGTGCAGAGGAGAACCCAAAGGAAGTTGGCGCACACAGACGCGCGAACCTCGTAGAAAGGCAAACAGGCGGAGATATAAAATAAGAAAGACGACATTTCTCATGAGGCATATATACACAGAGACACACATACACAGTTACACGTAAACTCGGAGACATGGTTGCACATGCGAGAGCGTCGCCGAGTCGAAACCAATCGACGTAGACACGCCCGGCGAAGGTCCGCAGCGGCGTGCACACTATGCCGGACATTAATTATGCAACGCTCAATTTAGCTGCCGCGAAATGGACATTCCCTGTCTCTGTCTCCGTCTCACCCTGTCTATCTCTCGAGCTACAGAGAGAGAGAGAGAAGGTGTCCACGACCCAAGTAAATTTACTGTCCACCCGTAAACTCTACTCCCACTCTCTCTCTCTATCTCTCTCTCTCTCTCTCTCTCGCACGGAGCGTGCGTGTGTGTAGTTGGGATGTGTGCGCGCGAGTATAAACTCGAAGAAAGGCCGATGTCGCCTTATACCGGAACCGAACTTGAGTAAGAGATTTCCCGCGTGAATTTATAAATGACAATGCGGAATGTGAGAAGAGTAAATGTAGAACCAAGAGATATATGGCTTTTTCAATGCTACCTGGTAAATTTATGCAGTTTTCTACACTTGGACAACGGGGCGCATGCGCGGGTGCAGCAGATTACTGATGTTCTTTGGCTTTTGTCTGCAGCTGCGATTGACTTCTTTGAAGCTTAGAAAGATTCAAAGCTCGACTTGCATTTCTCCATCTGTTTTTCAGATTATGGATTCAATGATCGGGTCAAAAGTTCTTTATTTAATTTGAAATCAATTAAGCACTGATGTTTGTAAGATAAGTGAGCAATACTTATCATTTATAATTAATGTTAGGTACTATAACTAAAAACTTACCACTTAAATACTACATTTGTTTATATTATGTGAATCAAACTCACTTGTAACAAAAATATATTCATTTATTTAACGATTACGTTCATTTTTATTGAAAATACGCGTCCATCATAATACATAAATTACTAAATTTTATTGACAGGTAAATTTTTGACACCAGCGCGCTGAGCTCTCCGATTAAAAAAAAATGTATAATAGACAAAGTCTTGTGCCCCAGTTATAACACCTCGTGTAAAATAAACAATAGCAATAGTCGCAGTCAATTGCAAACAAGGGCAAAAATTATCCGCGTCGCGCTCGTATCTTTAGCTCGAATCTCGAGACGCATTAATATTATCCGCATTATGCGTACAGATCCAGCGCCTCTACATGTATGCGCACGATGAAAAGTGGCGTGTTAAATGAAAATTTATTCGCGAATTTAACGCCTGCCGCTTTCGTCGAGATGCGCGCATACGCACGCGTTTAACCTCGGTATATACAACTGCAGCGCTGCAGTGGCTCTGTGTATGCGTTCTTCTCACCGAAGAAAGGACGAGAGAAAAAAAGAGCGAACGAGAAAAAGAAATAATAAAGGCGAGATAGAGGGAGGGGAGGGGGTGAAACGCACGCGACCACGCGTAATCCTCTTTTCTTTCTCATTCCCTTTCATTTCGCCTGTGTGCCTCGGACTCGCTTGACTCGTAGATTACAGAACTAAAGGGACTTTGATAATGAAAAGGTAATTTATGTCAAGTGCTAGCGCCCGCGTGTGTATGTCCGTGTGTTCGCCGATAAGCCACGAGAATGAGAGAGAGAGAGAGAGAGAGAGAACGACAGACATATACAGAGAAGAAAGTGTGGTTGAACGTTTGCTACCAAGAGAGAAAGAGGAAAGAGAGAGAGCGAGCTCTGATGTTCCTACAACGCTATAACACTGATAGATATCGCACGTGGTGGCGGCCTCGCTTTAGTTCCTCTCTCGATCCGCATTTATATAAGACGACGGGGAAGTCGTCTGACTGCTAACTGTGTTGTTCTTTCGCCGTGCGCAATGCTTCACGCGTGTATATCGGTGGTGGCTGCTGTCAGACGTGTATTCGCGCAGTCATCGCGGACGCTTAGCTCCTTTGCCTCCTTCTCCTTGTTTTTTGCGACGAGACAGAGACTGGTTTTGCTACTTTCGCAGCTATTTGGCTCCTCGAATAGAACTGTTAGAGCGGACGAAAGGGATAATGAAATCGTGATAAACAGTCCTTCAGGCTATTTATTTAATTTTGAACTATTGGTTGGAAATCCAAGCTCATTGTTTTATGTAAAGCTTAAATTAGATTATTATCATATAGATTTATTCTAAACACTAATTTCTGTATATGTACAAAGAACTGAAGTACGACTCAGAACGAAGTTGCAAACTATGAGTATACCTGATTAGGTGCAGAGTTTATTTAATAGAGTGAAAATTTTATTTGATAAGGTGGTTTTACTTATAATCTTAGACACAATCAATGTAAATAGATTATGTGGTAAGGAGAAACTGTACTCTGGAAAGTTAATACATAATTTTATTGAGCATCAACTAGGTCTATTTACATTTTATTAAAGAAGCAGTTTTCTATGATACACTACATGCGTATATACTTTTTACATTTAAGCCTACGAGACAATGGAGTCAAAGACGGAAACTGTTATAGGTATTCTAGATAAATAAAACAATTATCCTTCAATTTTTCCTTGACGTACAATGATTAGTAACAGCTTGACGAATTCCCTACGTGTATCACCTATTTTTTTTTATAGGCAACGTAAAACGCATTTATTTATAATCTTAAATTCAAATCATGTACCCAACTCTTTTATTTTTTATAACATTCTTAATACATAACAGCGTCTTATATTTGGGAAAACATGGAACTAAACAAGTTGGACAATTTGAATATGTTGTTTTTATTTTGATGTTTTTATATGTACGACGACCTTCAAGTTCTGACTGCATTTTGTTTTGAATTTGATAACAGATTCATTTAATATGCATCAGTCCAGATTTATTGGTCCGCTGTATCTCTTGTTCTCCTTCTATTTTTAGAAAATATAAAACTCAACATCTTGCACATTTTAGAATTAAGTATAAGTAAAGAATACATTAGCTAACAGCTTGAATTAGTACCTGCGTCGGTCATAGTTCATGCCATGTTATTTAATGTGACATTTATGAGATGGATCAGATACCTTTTATTTCTGTAGTATATATTATAAGAAACGTATGTTTCAGCAGCATGAAAGATTCATAACTTCCTCGAGCGTCAACGCGTGACCCTCAGCATGAATTCGTTTCAAAGATTTGCTTATTCCTCAAATGAAAAATATACAAAAGTATCAACAGCTATTTTTATTAATATTTTTTTAATATTATTTTACATATTTTTTTTGTATGTCAGGTAGCAAAATTATGATAAAAGATTGATTAAATATATTAAACTTATTTTTTAACACGTTCGATTTTTTCGATAAAAAATTTTTTTCTGTGCTTTTAAGGCTGATGTCAATTATTCGTCGTAAATCAAAATCAATTATACGCTATGATATTACACACTTCGAAAGCGAAAGTCACTAATAATGCATTTTCAATGTAATTAACGTTCTAATTAAGGTATGTCAAATATTCAGGTAATTATTTAGTAATATAGCGTAATTAAAATTACTATATACGATACCTGTATTATACACCACTTTTATCGTTCTATTTTTCAGCGCTTAACAGATACATCGTAAGCTTAAACTGATAAAATTATTCAATTTGAAACGATGTACATCAATCCTAGTTCATTTTTTTCGAGTTAAATTTTACATCTGAGATGTATGAGTTCACAGTCTCTTAAAATCTCGGCACACATTAATACAATTTTTGAGTATGCACCGCACTACCACTATGCAGTGACGACACTGAGTTTCGGCTGTATAGACCGTAGTAGTATCGGTGTACACGCATAATATTGAATAAAATTTATACAAATTTAATCAACGAGTTTTGTAGAAAACTCAGTTATTCTTCTATCAGAAAAGGGAATAGATAAAAGGTATAAGTTATGTTACAGTATTAAAGAGTAAATGAAAATTGTGCTTTACTCAATTTACCTGCTGCGCTAATCGGTAATATGATAGGAACTCCTTTTTTATAGGGGCGGTAAAACTATTAGTATAAAATCTATTTTTATATCACTGTATTAAGCAGTTAATTTTTAAACCACGTATATTTAAATCAATTATAAAACACTGTAAGCTATTTATCATATATAAAGTTCACTTTAGCATTGGTTTCTCTGTGACATGTTTATAGAGATTATAAGCTACTTATTTACGATGTTTATGTTACTGCAGAGCAACATCAGACAGATGAAACCTGTGGATCATTGTCACTAATTACATTCCTGTCAACATTTATAAGATACCAAAGTCAAAGAAAACGTCTAACGCTCACGCAACACCTATACGAAATTCATAAACTGATTGCACTATGATGAAGTGCATTTTCGTGGCCAAGGTGAATATTTGAGAAGCCAATGACAGCCGATCTCACCGCGGCCAAGTGGCGGTTCGGGATTAATGCGTCGTACAAGCCACACACGCGCACACAGCATCGCCTTTGCCTCCCGTTACATAACATTAACGCACTATCCGGTGATTAAATGTTCTGCAACCGCGTAGCGCATAACGCGAGCTCGTTAATGCGATTCTGTAATTAAATCCGCCAAAGTGCGCCATTCACATAATGGGCTGCGCGATTAGATTAAGCCTCCCATACACTCTCTCTCTTTTCCTCTCTCTTCACTCTCTCTCTCTCTCTCTCTCTCTCTCTCTCTCGCACTCACTTCTGTACCACGGACTTTGAAGCTCGCGGGCGCGTCGCCGCCAAAGGAAACCCAAGGCTCTCGTCCTTTTGAGGGTGCTTTATATGAATAATTAGTTGTGCTCAGGTTCAATGGCACGAGCTGCTGCTGCCGCGCGCGCCGCCACTGCCGCGAAGTGGTCAGCGCCGCGTGACCAGTAGTCATGTGTGCGCATACCGTAGAAAATGTGTATTGGTGCACACACCAGTGCCAATGCCAAAGTGTCTCGAGAGAGTGACTTTTCTCTGTATAGAAATGCTGATAAGTGAGGGAAAAAAATTCGTGTTTCGGTGAGACGTGTCTTTGCTCTTCCGTTTCGCTGCGGTGAATGCGTCAATCTTGTTATTTTTGTTTGGTGTGCGTGCATCGTACACATGAAAAATGCAGCTGCTGTGATGGATGTAACCCATATTTTAGTCAGCGCTGTAAGTATTGACATTCTGAAGAGTTTATATTTTGATATTTCAGTTGTAATATAATATTCAATATCACGTGCACAATGCACACATTTTTCTTTGAGAAGCATCTCCTGGCAACGCCAAACACTCGCCGCAGTCTAACATCATCCATCTTCTTCTTTAACGTGTAATAAGTTATATTTTAGTATTTCCCTCAGCGTGAATTTTATTCTAGAAACAAAAACAGATAATTGCTTATTGCAATATTGATGTAGGTAGCTAACACCTTATACTGTCCGACAGTCTAGCTACAATTCGCTAAGACTGCATAAATTCACAGATATATATCTCTTATCTGTAATTTCTGATTAATTGTTAAACGGAAAATTAGCTATATTTAGTTGATATACGTCAATTGCATAGTCTTTGAAGGAATCGCACATTAAACGTTATTACTAACTTCATTGAAACGTTAATATTGACACACAATGCGGCTTACTAATAGTAAATAGAAGAAAGGGGGAATAAGTAGACCGCAACACTACTTATCGCGGCACAGATTATTTCGTCAAATTCGCCTAAAACATCGCACGTATCGAGTAGAGAAAGACACAGAGCTGGAGCAAGCGAGATGTAGATCCAAATGTACGACACACGCATCTTCGAACATACATACGCAATATGCAACGAAGAAGGTGGCAGCTTCGGTACATTAGCGCGTCGGGTTATTCGGCGAGGAGTGACGAGCGCCTGACAACCTATGCTGACGAGGAAGACGCCGCAGCAGCAGCGGCAGCACTGCTGTCACGAGGTTCGCTGCATTAGCGGAAAGTGACGCTCCACCGGCGGAATGATCCTGGGCACTTTTGTGAAGGAGAGACAGAGAGAGATAGAGATAGAGAGAGAACGGGGAGGTGTTGTATATTTTAGTCGACGCCAGGACCTAGATGCGATAGAGAACGAAGGAGTTCGCTGCTGGGCGGTAGTAGGTTTCTATTGAACGGAAAATAAATGTCGGACGAAGATTTAAATGCGAACGCGCGAGGAACGGTGTGCATATAGTTGTGCGCCCCCGCTGTGCCGAAGGTGCGAGGTCTATCGATGCGGATAAAGCGGGGAATCGTTTGTACGTGCTTCTGTTCGTTGGGGATTTCGGAGGAACGGGGGTGGGAGAATCAAGGGGAAACTAGTGGGTCAACTGGTGAAGTTGGCACCTTTTTGTTGTTTTATAACTTTTTCTCTTTCACGGGTTTGGAGTACGCATTGCTGATGAGCGACTAAAATTTCTTTTTCAATTTCTTCCTTTCTCATTATAATCTAACAAAAAAATTTTAATTGAATGCGTTTCGTAAAAGTTAAATGTAAATTTAAGAAAAATTTAGCATCAATTTAAATCTTTTTTTTTTTTGACATTTCATTTGGTCATTCATTATTGAATATACTAATTATCAATTAATGTACTTTTACGTTATAAATTGTTTTTATTACTACTTTTCCGTTTACTGCACAACTGTATCATAACGTGTTTAAATAAATTCCAGTATAGAATAAAATTCAAGCCTATTTGAAAATGGATATCATTTTAAATAAGTCAGAATGCAAAAATAATTGCCTCGAAGCAAGCCATGCGAAGCAACATCATAGTTTCCAGACAAAAAAAAAATGTAGTTTTATATCGGCAAAGCAAAACTCGAGTATATCTACTTCGCCCGCAATACGGATTCCCGTACTTTTTTTTTATTTTACAAACTGCGCGCGAACGGCTTAAGGACAGCAATTGAGTGCGTCGAAATTCCATTAACGTTCCTGCACTTGCAGATACGCGCCCTCAGAGAGAGAGAAAGAGAAAGAGAGAGGAACGAGGCGTCCACGATCGCGCAATATTGCAAATGCCGCAGCCCGCCCGAGCGTATACGCGAATATATCTTATTTCCGGCGCAAACTCTCCACGAGAATGATTTCCTCGTTTAACCTGTCGGCATCGCGTCATTTCCATATTGGAGCCCGAGCTCCGTTCGGATCTTCTCTCTCTTTCTCTCTCTCTCTCTCGCTCGCGCGCGCTCGCTCTTTCTCTTCATATAGGCGCACCCGCGCATCAACCCATCACTTTCAAACCGGCGAAACTAATCGTTTGCTCAGCTGCTGCTGCTGCTGCTGTTGCTATTGCCGTGCGGCACGCGTATCAGCTGTGGGGCCCTCCGGCTTTCTGGGAAATCAATCCTCCGCACTTTTGCGAATAATTTCTCATCGTCAGTGTCACTCTCAGGTATAGTCGTTGGAATCTCGGCATTTTGTTCGCAGCCGCTCCATATATCGCGGCGAGTCCCACACTAGCCGCCGTTCACCCATATTTACGCTTGTTGGTTGTTTATTTCTTTATTGAACATATGGATCTCGGAAGACCCAATATTTTACGAGTTATATGAAAAATTCCATCAACCTACATTGATAAAATCGATTTTCAATTATAATTAAAAGTATATTTATTTATACTATAGACGTACATTAGTAATAGAATTTCTTTAAACAATCTTTATTTCACATTTATGATGATCGGGGTTAGAAATCGTTGATAGATTATATCGATGATTTGAAAATCTCTGATATTTATTCAATGTACATTAATTATGTTCAATAATTTTGAAATTACGCAATTTTATTGGATAATTTTGTTGTTTCAACCAATTGTATCGATAGGTACCGGAAAAATTTTGATAAAATTTATATCCCCAAAGTATGTGAGAATTTCAGTACATTATGGACAGAAAATTGAAATGCGTATAAAAGAAAAATAATTGCGCTATTAGAAATTCCGAATTTACAGCTAATTTACGCGGTAGACGATGTTAACGTTAACGAGAGAATTTGCGCCATAGTTTCGCATATTGTAGAGTCACACATCCCTTTACACTTGAATTTGTATTGGTACTACTGGTAGACACTTTGTGGCAGAAATTATTACATTATTAACCGAACCGCAACATTCCGCCTATCCGTTCTATAGCGATTAATCGTATCGCAAGAACATGAATTCGGTGCGACCCTATCCATAGTTCAATAGCTACTTTGAAATTAAACACTTCCGGGACTTTGTTACAAAACCCTGAACTAGATATATCGCTTAAACAATATCGAGGTTATATTGTACAGATTACAGAGATGCCAAATTAAATGATTTTACATCTCAAAATAATCTCGCCATTCTGCCGACGAATACAAATGGTCGTCAAATGAAACTTCATAAGAATTTTCTCACTTTGCTTGGGTTTGGACTCTTATATTTTTTGTACCCTTTCAGCCCGCGGGATGAGAGAATATTCAGTATCGGGCTAAAGGTTCATGCGTCGGGGATAGAAATAGAGCCATGTGCCCGGTGACTCCTTTGAAACGAGCGACTAGGAACAGAAAGAGAGCAGAGTGTATAGTACTGTTGCCGTCGCTGCCACGAGAAGAGCGAGAATTAAAGTCAAACACATATGCGGCATGGTGAGAAAGACAGAACTGCACCTCCAAAATCGCGGATGGCGTGGCGTGCGCCGTCCGCTGACGTTTTTCCGGCGAATTTCACTTGTAAAAGGACAGTGCCGCATATGCATAAATATGTGCGCAGGGATTCAAATAAACCGAGAGCCATGCGGTTCAATTTTCGACAGAAGAACTGAAATGTGCAGCAGCTTTCGCCAAATGTGGATTGTACCGCTGATATTATCCTTTTTCTTTTTGCTTTTTGGCAATATTTTCGATGGAAAAAGAGAACTATTCGACAAAAATTACAGTGCGTACCCACGTACGAGCTTTCATGTTTAAAAAACAGTTTTAACTCTCTGTTATTTCATACGGAAAATTACAGTTGCATTTATACTTTTGTTTCATTTTTTTTTCTTTCATTTGGAAACCTGAAGCGCTATAAGTAACCAATATAACGCCCTTATTTTCAAAGTTAATTAAAAGAATACACGCTAACCTACCCTCCTCACATACTGCACGTATACATACAATTGCACATTCCTCGCATCCAACAAAGCTAATTGCAGCTTGACACTTTCTCCCTCCATTGTTCTGATTATACTGGAATGTCTTTTTGCTCACTCCGCCGTGAGTCGTCCGCCCGATCACTTCCGCTTCGTATTTTTATATCGAATTACGAGCTAAAACGATGCGAGGAGTAAACACAGGACGCAGGAAAAATGTCCGCAATACGAGAACGATACGCGGGAAGAGTAACGTAGAGAAATTAAGTAATCGGACGCGAGATTTATTGCTTTGTTCCAATATAATATTACTGTCTCGTCGGTACGATGGGAAAATGTTCTATATCAAATTTTAGTCTGAAAAAGAATATAACTCTATTTTCAGTTAGGGAAAGGTTCTATTCATTATTTTTAGTTTGGAAAAGATTTCATATCAACATTTCAGTTTGGAAAACGGTCTTTCAAAATATCAAATCTATTTCCACCAAGTCGGCGATCTATAAAGGCATGAAAAAAAATTCTATGCGGAGAAAAAATTAAAAATTATTTAACTGCTACTACTTCAATTCAATGCAAATAATATTAAGTATTTAATTCGTTAAAAATATAAAAAATCATCAAAAATTTCAACAGTAACGTTGTTTTCCGATATCACCTGCGCTTTGTTAAATTTCACGACAGATTTGTGACATTCGGTACACAAAACAATTGGGTTACAGCTGGAACAGCTCTCTAGTTGATGTTTACGCTCTATGCACGTTCGCAAAGTAGGAGCTAAAGGAAGATGCACTCTATTTTTAGTATTTAAGTATTATGATTGTCCAGTACACCTACCGATTCAACTAATGATATAAGCGGTAAGAGCTTCTCCAGTTAACTTAACCGCTGTTATTCTCTATTTTTTTTTCTGAACTGAAAAATAACAGGATCGACGTAAAACTTCCAGCCACAAGTGTGCATTTCAAAAATAGCTTGGCGCGCTGACACTTGTTAATGATACGTTGCTGCAACAGCTCTAGCGCTAACGTTTTTTAAATAACCAGTCATCAACGCATATATTAACGCCCTTTATGGCATCGTATATTTTATGGCATTTTCGAATATTTTTCCCTACTACCTGATAAGAGTGATGCATTCGTAATGGCATGAGATCCAGGATATGGATTTATGCATGTTCAAATTACGTTATAAAATGGACTACTCTTGCAGCAAAATATTTGTAGAATATTTTTTGAAATCTGTATCTTATGTAGGGAAACACCTGTTTATATACTTTCATCTATTTTCACATATTTTTCGTTTTATATTGCTTTCACTTTTACATTTAGAAGTTATATTATTATAACACGATGTAATATTTCGCATCCTTAATCGCGTATGCAAACTTTAACCGCGGTACATCGAAATCCACCACGTTATAACGATATCTCACACGGATACAGTATAAATGCAATGAGATTTGATTGTGAAGCATGACATAATGCATTAGCAACTGTTTTACACCAGCGACCACAAAAATAACACGAAATAACATTAGCCCATCTCGTATAATACATTCGAACGATAAAGTTCGTATATAAAGTTTGACGACTCGGTCGCGGCGCCGCCACAATCTACGTCCAGCCGTAGTTCGGTCGGCGCGTCACCTGCACCTGGCCGAGAGTGTGTAAGCTCGTCGCAAATACCAATTACCATTTACATATTCACAATGGGGCAGCACGCGCGAAACTCACCTCTACCACACGTTGTATATACTTTATATACATGTGTCTCGCAAGAGAGAGAGAGAGAGAGAGAGCCGATAAAGAGACACGACGCCGTGGCCGCCGCTCGTAATTCATCGCTGGCGCGAGAGACCTGTGATTTTCGTGCGCCTCGAACTTGAACTCCTTTAAGAGGTTGTAATTACATCGCGCACGCGCTCCTACTCCCTTTTCCATCGGAATTCTTTTAAGGCCTATCGGCGCAGAATTTATGGGTGATTGTTTTGAGATGTTTTAAGCGGAATTTCGCGTTTTTATGCGCGATTCCTGGTTTACAGTGAGGGGAGGGGGAGGGAAAGGAGGAGGAAAGGGGGTGGGGGGCACTTGCTCCGGTGATTTATGGCGTTCAGACGGCGGCGAACAAAGAAATATTCGATGTATAATTATGAGCGACGTCGAAAGTAGCGAACACTGAGCGCCTATATACCCGCGTACCCGCGAGCCCCTTTATCAGACTTCTCCTCGCTTTGTGTATAGTGAGCTTCTCGTCGAATCAATTTCATTATCAGTTTTTCTCGTACGAGCGGTCGATGCATTCCGCTCTGAAATTACACTCTTATGCATTACATTTGGGATCGATTAGAGTGGTTAAATTTCTAATTGTTTGAAATTTTTCTGAATTTTAAGCGCATTGAAACTTGTGAGAGCCACGATGTGCGAGAAAGTTTAATACTCACGACGTAGAAAACATACGTATGTTTCTTTCACAAAATAATGCTATTATTAAAAGTATAAGAAAGCATCTAAATTTGATAAAATAGATGTTTGGCCAAGCAAGATAATAAAAAATATACTGAAAATTAATGTCTTGCTAACATTGCCTGCATTTAATTCTATATTCATGCATTTAGTCTGTTTAAAAAGTCCATGAATTTTATTTTTAAACTTTTTCACAGAGTAAGATGTACAATTTTTTTTAAATTAAATACTCTATTAAATGTTTTTATGCATATAAAAATCGCCAACCTTAACGTGAAAGTATATACTATCATTTCAGGACTCAATGTCTTCGGACTTTATAACCGATAATTATGACCAGAAGACCTAATATTATAATCATTATATTATCTCCTTATACTATTTTTATTATTTATTACATATTAGAAATATGAGTAAAATGTATTAATAAATGATGAACTAATATTGATATTAGAGTTAAAATCGCGTGATACGCATGAGATAAGCCAGAGATGAAATGATAAAAAAGCTTGCGTACTGCAGCGAAAGATACTTAATTAAATTAATCAGAAAAGCTTATGGTAGAATGCTACGCTTTTTTTACTTTCCTTTATTAAACTGTTATTAATGAAGTTGTTATTAATTAATTACATTAGTCAATAAAAACAAAATTTTTTTTATTAACAAGATGAATCTTTACCAGTAGCCAAAGCATAATTTAAAAGTTCAATTATTTGGTTCATACCATTGATAAAAATAATTTTATTAAAATAGGTTCACTACATTTGTTTTCGATGTATAAGCAAATATGATTTCATGTTGCAATTTGATCTGACAACATTATTTTTTACCAATATAACGTAAATTTTTTGCTCCGACAATTTCTATCTTGGAAACTAGGTCAATGCGTTTCATCTTCAAATGCCAGAAAAGAAAAGCTCTGTTATTTTAAATATTATTCATAAAGAGTATTTCGCATCAAATATATAACATTTACGTAAGCTCAGGGAGTAGCTAAAACGTCAAGTTGCATGGAGTAGGTTTTTAAATAAATTAAACTCTTTTTACGTTATTTAATAAAGAAATATCTCGATAGAGCACTAGTGTTAGTTCGCGATTGATGTACCGGTTTCGCGTGTCACCGAATTAAAAGAATAACCCGACGATTACCTCGTTACTCTTTACCCGTTTCAGGTTTACCGACTTAGGTTTACTCGTTTGACTGCCTCGCAACTTTACTTTCCCTGACGCACGAGCGGAAGGGCCGCTTTGAGCGAGGAAATTATTCGTCCCTTTTACCTGGGCGAGTGTTCACTCGGCCCTTGGCAAGGACGTCAGTTACGAGATCTGCCTGTGCGACGAAGTCGCGACTTGGCAGGAGCCGTTTGACGGATAAGGTACTGGACCTGAGCGAGTAGCGCTCTGGCAGCGTTCCCAAGTCGAAAGGTCCCGTATCGTGCGAGAGTTGTGCTTTTTAAACTGTCTGTTTTGTCGCGCCGCGAGCCGTGATTGGCCGCCGCTATGCCACGTGAGCAACCTGACATGGTAGGCTGCTCGCTGCACTGAGCGGTCGGAGAAGAAGGAGGGGAGAGCGATCGGCTTCTTCTTCAAACATATTCAAAAATAATTGAATGTTATAAAAAATGACAGTCTTTTTTTACATGACTGTGAAAACGGCGTATATATATAGCGATACCGTATATAACGTATACGCGCGTACGTTAACATGAAAAATAATAATTAGATTAAAAACATTTCCAATAAACAACGTTAAAAATAATAATTAATTTATAAATTTTTTTTGAATTTGAATTTATTAAACCAGAAAAAATTACACAAAGCAATTTCGATAGAGGTAAACGTAGTTACCTGTACATATTAATCTGGTTACAAAAGAAAAACTTAAAACTAACTTAAAGCTAATATCCCAGATAGACTTTACATAAATATAGTATAACAAAGTCAATGCCAAATATAACAAAGACAAATTAAAAAGTAACAATTAATTTATTGCACTTCGGAATAAAACGGATTGGCATAGTTTTTATTTTAACTATTAGTATATCCTCGCTAATTTATGTTTTGATAAATGTTTAGTATTAAATGTTTGTATTGAATATAGGTAAATTTAAGTGAGTGGAAATAGTCGAATAGATCAGCTTTATAGATAAACTATATTTTTACTTTTTATTACATTGTATCATCTTTATTAAGTTAAACAAAAGTACAATATATTTTTTTAGACCTGGTTTTATCAATTTTTTAACGAAAATGTTATTTGATCTGTTGATTGGAGATAACAATTATTCACACTAAGTTAAAAAATTAATTGACACTATCTCGATAGCCATGATTCAAGTAGTCGACAATTTTGTTTAAGTACCGTAAAACATACGAAATATGAAATAAGAATCATGAAATACTGAATGTAGCAAAAAACACAAGCGAATTATACTTAATATAAAATTCACAAAACGAAGACTGATACAATGACATAGTACCGTACCACTCACTCTTTTCGTTTTCCTACTCTTTATTCGTCACCAACATTTTCCCTCTTGCGAGCATGGAAGTAGCACACATAGATGGAAAAAATGCAGCTTTGCATTCATGACTGCCGCGACGTTCGGGCAGATTTTGATACTTCGCTCGCTTTCATTCCCTCTCCGGATTTTTTTTCCTTTTTCGTTGGAAACGTTGCGGATGACTGCCAATTTTCATGGCCCGTAAAACGATGGATCGGTTTTGCTTTTTCTCTCCCTCACTTTTTCCATGCACATACAGTTTTATGAAGAACGCAGTTATTTCCATACAGCGCGAGAAAAACTGTCGCAATACTTCCGACCATTTTCAATATTCGGATTTCATTGGTGGCCAGTATTATGTCCGAAATGACATTGGAGTGCGGTACGATAATGCCGGCAATTTCACTACTGCGTCGTGACAAAGTGGTTATAAGAGTTTTTTTCATCGCAAGAATATATCATAATGTACATCGAAATGTAGGCTGTAATTAAAGCATCATTATATTTCTTGAATTAATGAAAACATGATTCTAAAAAAAATAACTTTTCCGCAAATATCGATGCACTTTATTCTCATAATTTCAATTCGCAGAAAAATCAAACTTCCCGCCCGAGCCATTTTCCATCAGCGTAAATCAAGTTTTTTTACCCACAGCCCTCCCGCTCTCTCTCTCTCTCTTCTCTCTCTTTCTCTCTCTCTCACTGGAATCCTCTCTTTCGAAAA
This sequence comes from Megastigmus dorsalis, assembly GCA_900490025.1. Lineage (NCBI taxonomy): Eukaryota > Metazoa > Arthropoda > Insecta > Hymenoptera > Megastigmidae > Megastigmus > Megastigmus dorsalis. Next base: position 45,281 of record UELU01145715.1, read on the forward strand.
GCCCGAACATTCGATTCGTTAAACACGAATAAAAAAAAGAACGCGTCCCTCGTAGATTTCCCCGGAGCGTTCGTTCAACTCGCATCGAGCTTCCACACACTCACACACACTCTCTCTCTCTCTCTAGTTCATGTTTTTTTCTCTCGCACTTTCTCTCTCTTTCTATCTCTCTGCCGCACCCCTACTCGCTGCCTCAAATCCTTTTCGACTCGCGACTATACAGCCTCTCTCTCTCTCTCTCTCTCTCTCTCTCTCTCTCTCGCACTGGCAGTCGTCGAAACAGATAGGACTGGACTGGCGCTGGTGCAGCCTCCACGGATTAAGTCCGAAATCAGCAGTTGTAGACTTTGCGGAACGTCTCTAATTCCGTTAGCTGCGTGATTCATGACGCCAGTGGATTATTTGTACGTCTATTAATCCAGCGTCGAGTCGCTATCTCTGCCCTCTCCCCTTCTCTGTCTCTCTCTCAGCCTCTCTCTCTATCTGCCGTCTATCCATTGCATGCAGCTCCGCGTCGTCTCTCGCTTCCAGATATCCGCTGCCTGCGCGGGCGCAACGTCAAGTCTTCGCTCAACTTCCTCCTCTCCCTGCTGCAGCTTCCCTCTCTTTCTCTCCCTTTCCTCGATGCGTCTCCTTGGCTCACCTCGAGGGACGACGTCGGGGGAAATTCCAGTCGACCGACGCGATTGCAGTCATCTATCATGCCGCCGCTGTAATTCGTACGTACCGCGTCAAACTTCGCTTTGAACCTTCCCGACGGCGGCAGCGGCAGCGGCGACGGCAGCGGCGTGAGTTTCCGTGTGCGCGTACCAGAGGAACGAGAGATAGGAGAAGAGAGAGAGAGAGAGAGAGAGAGAGTGAGAGAGAGAGGGGAAGGATCAATCAAATCTTTTTGTCAAGCGACTGAGTGTTGCATTATCTGATTGCAGAATGAGCAGGATCTACGAGTCGATTATTTGTCGACGATGGCTCGTTTGTTTTAGCGACGCAGAGGCTTTAATTTTCGTTACGCTCGGACGATTGAAAGGGTGCGCAAGAGTGAGGAACTGGATTTGCAACTTTTTCGGACTGCTCGATTGACGCGAATCGCGGGAGGTGCTTTCTTTTCGACAGAATTATATAATACTCAATAAAGGCTTATTGGGATTTAATTTTGAATTTACTGCGATTTATGAGCATTTTGTACTATATTTTAATAATATACATATGGGACATTTCGCGCCAAATCTCCCAGGCCGGTAAGCGGGCGTCCAAAACCTCACCTTTTGAACGCGTTCCTGCGGTATGAAAATGTATCTATCGATAAAAGTCAAGCAAATAGATGATTGTCGTGTAGTAACGAGAATTATAGATTTTTCAACTATTCTTTCAGCCTTTTTTCGAAAGTCAATAATAAGCACGTCGCAGATTAGTCGCTTTTAAGAAATGTTTGTTTGACATGTCAGTAAATTACAATATAAAAAAGTTTCAGTACTCATAACTATTTCTCCTCGCGTGATAAACTGCTTCTTGCAGTTATTACAATACTCTATATGTTTACACATTTATTTACCTGTCGTTAAATTTAATCAGCTCATGATTATTATGATATCATGAAACAAATGCAGACTTACCTTTTTCATTCAGCGAATTAAGATTAGACTATGTGTGAATAGAGAACGTAAGCTCACCTAGAACATAAAAAAGAAAATTTACATCAGTTATTAAAATAGAAATATATGCACATATCTAAGTAATAATTTAATAAACTGGATTTTACTACTACATAGAAATACTCTCGTCAAACTCGTATTGAAGAAACACTTTTATAATAAAGTAATTACTTTATAATGCAAATATACTAAAAACATGTAACTACAGATGTCTATGCAACAAATTCCTCTATTCTCTGTGTAATTCGCTGCAATAAATATACACTTGACAAAGCCAACCAACAAAATCCCAATACCTCCAAACATTCAATCCTAAATCAACGACCCGATAAAAAAAGAATCGTGTCGCATAATTATTCAAATAGCACTATTCTCGCGAAGAAAGCGAAAGTAGCCCATTCTTCGTGAGCCTCAATAGAGGGTGTTCAGCCCTCACAGTGACACTCTCGCATTGGCGCTCCCAAAAAAAGGCGCTCGAGCTCGTCGAATATGAAAAAAAGGGAGCGGGGGATGGCATCATTATCCGAAGATTCATTCAGAAATCATCGTCTCTTGAAACTCGTGGAGTGAAAAAGACAGTGACAGAGAGAGAGAGAGAGAGAGAGAGAGAGAGAGAGAGAGAGAGAGAGAGAGAGAGAGAGAGTGAGCGAGTGAGCTTTGCAACGTCCATAGGTGTCCTCTTAACCCAAATGAGTGTGACTTCAAAGCAAGTGGGCTCCTCTTCTCTCCTTTTACTCTGGTGTTTTTCGACCGCGCCTCTCTGCACTCGACGACGCACTGCACCACCCGCGATGCAAGATTTTACGTCACCATTAGAGACGCGAAGGCCCAGAAATTCGCTGCTGTGGTATAATAATAATTGCGCGCGACCGCCGCATTTTAGTCGCGCGCGACATAATTGGTGCGATGATCGTTATCAAGCGGTGCGAGAGCTTTCATCCTGCGCTACATAATGTACTCCACTCTATTGTGTCTTTAATTTCCTAGGCAGAGGCTCCACATTTTGCTGGCCAGCTACGTTGCTGCGCTGGATGTGTCGAAAGATTAAGAGCATGTAATTGTTATACTATCCCTTTTATATCTTGCGTGTCTATTTGGCATACAAATGTGTACATTTTGATACTTATCTATGGATTATGAGTAATAAATGAGAAGCAAAAATGAGTGAAAAAAAAGAATATATTCAGTACTTCAAGACCTTATTTTACTAAACATACGATGCTGCACGTAGCTTATCAAAAAAAATCGATTATATACGTTTGACTGCTGTACGAGTCTTCAAATATCATATATTTTCGGTGAAAAGCCATTCAATAAACTGGAGCGCTTTCACTAAAATACGATACGCTCTCGCTTACTTTCAGCTGAATACCATTACGCGATTACTATTTATGCCCTGCGAGTACGATAAGCTGTTTCGCATTACCGAAACTGTACGCCAGCCTCGTGATCAGCAAATCATCCTATACTCCACTCTCTCGTGCCCAAGCCCGCTTGCAAATCCAGCCGTATAACAACGTGTAGGTCGGCATCGCCGCAGCCGAAAGTGCCGCGGGAGAAAAAGCACAGCGATACTACGTTCCCTCACCTCCCCCCCAAGGCTATACGTATAAAACAGACGTGGCAGCGGTTTGTGACGCGAGATGCAGCAGCAGCAGGGTGGCAACCTGTTACTTTGACGCTCGTGACTCGCGCGTTGACGAGGGCGACGACAGATCGATTCGGCGGCGGCTGCAGCGAGAAACGCGCCCCAAATGCATCGTTATATACAACGCGCAAAGGGAGGGGGCAGATAGAGGTATGCGCAGGGAGAAGGGTAATATGCCGAATGCATAGACGAGAGTCGGATCGTCGCCGAATACGTGCGCGTGTACACGTGCAGCTTCCGCTCCCTCGCTTGCTCGCTCTGAGCGAGATGTATGACTCGACTGGGAAAACGGTCATCCTTAAACTTTTTAGGGATATTGCAACCGCCGCCTCGTGTCCGTGAGAAGACGAAATTTCAATGTGTGTGCGTATATATACATACGGCTCTCTACGGTGTGTATGTGTGCACATACACGAGGACTGACGGGGACGAAATGCAAAGTAATGAAGTTTGACGTTTTTGGCGAAACTTATTTCGCTGCGTACATTTTGCTCCTCGTATTTCTTGCCGCAGGTATTACGTGGGGTGTGCGCGCCCTGCCTCAACTTTTCTACTCTAGACGAGAAAACTTGTGTCGAACGTTTAGGAAAATTTCATGTGAAAAAAAGAAGAACCTTGCGTGGCAGCAGGAATTTCATTTTATAAATTGGCAGGAATATTTCAAGATGACGAGTGCATCGAAATATAACCAGAAACCAGCAGATCCTCAACTGATTTTCCAAAGCTGGTTATGCGTGTAATTCGTTTGTTGCTCATAAGCAATGACTACGATTCACGAAGAAAGTATTCATTTGTAGAAGGTCATTAAATATTTTGTATTCTCTTTCATACTCTCGATACCAACCTACTTGACAAATCGTGCAAAGAATAAAGTATCTACTCTGAGTTTCACACAGCACTTAAATCTATACAGCTTGCAACTTCAACCCTCCCTATTTACCTACAACAATTCGAACACCGGTATTTAGCTTGTCAGCTTGCACCTACATATATATAACCCTCAAAATTCACGCATTTGGAAGCGTCTAATTAAAGGCATCGCTGCATTAATCTGACATGGCTCTTAATTCCGTGGCTCTACCACCGAGGCTCTGATTTACGCAGGAGAGCAGTGTCGGTGACTTCGTAAGTCCCGGTGAATTCCTTGGACCCCCTCAAGTAAGCCCGGCTCATTTTCCCCTTCTCCCCAACAAGGCTTCCAGATTTCTAATATGTAGAAGCAGCCTTTTGCCAATGCGATCCCTGTACTCCACCTCCTCCTCTTCTCTCTCTCTCTCTCTCTCTCTCTCTCTCTCTCGGAAGAGAAATATTTATGAAGCAGCTGTGCATTGCGGACTGACTCCCACAATTAGAGCCTTCATATCAATTTCCCCGGAATTAAGTTGGATTCTTTTTCCTTCTTTATCGGTCTTGAATAAAGAGCACAATGCTCTTGAGGACCTTTTATTTATTTTTTCTTCTATCGCGCTGCGCTAAGAATTATGTTATTGAGAATGTGTATTTAAGAGTGTGCGCACTTGGATTTTAATTAAAAACTGCTGCCTTTTATGTAATTAGCATTGCTTTAATTAAATACTTCGTTTTTATCACGTTAATGTAGTAAAAGTTTTTCGACGACGCGATACAAGAATACTGTACTTTAGAATAAAGAATAGGTATGAAAAAGTGAATTATATTTGTGAATTGATTATTGCAATTAATAATGCAGAACATTGTCGTCTGACAAGTGACCATTAATTTATTATACTACAACCATTAATCGATTGGGTAATCATTATAAATCAACATTTTATATTCGTTATTTCAAAGGCAACAGGATAATTCACAACTCCTTATAGCGCAGTCATAAAATATAGAACACTCGAAATTACGGGAGTAGTTAATGATTCAATATTTTATTTGTATAAAAAAGTAATAAAATATAGATTTTTATATCATTTTAAATATTCAACTTGAAATATTAAGCGCATTCGTATCATTCGTATATAATATCTATCTTGCAGAAAAAAAAGTAATAAGCATCTTAAATTGGTAACTAATTGGACATAACGTCCATATATATTATTGGTGTTTACTCTGTCACCACCGCATCGACATACGGAAGCTCTAGAACTCACTGAAATAAAATCATACCGACGCTATTTTTTTCCATATTGCATGCAAATTTCCCGGCCAATAAAGATTCCAATGTAAATTCAGTCAGCGAAACAAAAACACGAAGACGAAAATACAGACATTGTTCGGCAATTTTTTCCTCCGCGTATTACCACCCCTCCGCCTCCTCCCTAGCGTCTCTCCACCCCTCCAGCGCCGAACTCCCGATACGCGGCCAAAACTTTTATTTTGATTTTTGCCAAGTAATCGTATCGACTTCGCTATATATGCATGACGCACAGAAATATATAACGTATCTATATACAGTACAGTGGCAATCCTTTTTTTTTTATCGTCCTCTACCTACACGTAGTCCATTCCCGCTGGACAATACATTTTACGATCGCTGCAATAGGAAAAAGTAGGGATAAATAAAGCAAAAAAAAAACAATATAGGCGAATAAAAGAGAGAGAAATGGCGCGCAAACAAACGTAAATCGCTCGGCTCTTTTGAAGCAAGAATTCTTTCTTCCTAAAACACGAGAGAGAGAGAGAGAGAGACATAAAAAAACACATGCTCGCCGATGCATCTTTTTTTACGCACAGATTAACGCTGATCAAAATGATGAATAGCGTCCGATCGCCAGTCAAACGCAAAGCAAAGCGCTAGGGCAATAACACTGCGTATACGCTGCTGCTACAGGCGCCCCAGGAAGTGCGGATCGTCGCGTTTCCACCTGGCCGAGTTTTTCGACTTGACAGAGGCGGCGGCGGCGGTAGTGGTAGCAGTGCCATATAGCAGTTTCTCTCTCTCTCTCTCTCCCACTGCAGATTTCCCGATGCGTCATGTACAATTGTGTTCGATTATCGAAAGAGGTCAATTGGAAATCGAAACGGAATTCTCGGGACTATGAGGGAAGAGGTGGAGGGGGAGGGAGACATGAGCGACACAATGCCGTATGAGAGAGAGAGAGAGAGAGAGATGGAGAGAGAGAGAAGCCGCACGTATATACGTACGTCATAAAAGCACGCAGGACGCATTGAATGTGTTAATCGATAATAAGATCTTTCTCTATGTTCCACGACCTGCTCGTGCGTGATTATTCTGTGTGTGCAGTATGTGTGTGGGTGTGTGTGGGTGAATGCTGCGGTACTTCGAGAGATGCTGCTTCTTGGTTCTAGTTCGGGACCGAAGAATAATAACTGATAATATGGCCAATGGAAAAGGAGGATACGTAACCGAGACGTAGACTATAAGATCGAAATTTAATGTGTTTGTGCGGAAAGTGAATATAGCTCGAGATTAGGCAATCCAATATGCAATGATTAGACACGCTTTTGAAGTTTTCGGTGTGATATTGCATTGTGAAGAACAATAATTAAATGCGGATCTGTAATACGACTGTTTATATGTTTTCCTGTTAAATAAATAGTATAGACGAATGAATTTTGAATTGCTTGTTCAATTTACGAGAACGGCTATGGTATATAGTTCGCTTTTATTGCTTGTTTTATCAACTGCAAATGATGAAATGTAGTTGTTGTTTCAGACATGACCAGTACTGTATAAATTTGACTTTTGCTCTGATAATCGTCTATTTCAAAAAAAAAAAAATTAAAGCCAATTCGAATCTAAAAGAAATGATAATATTAAGATCATATTTGTAATATTTTACTTGCCATATATAATTTACATTAAATCATCATTCTATAATTGCGATTGAACTCAACTTAGCCTATATTAAATCTAGTCACCAAAACGATAGATTAGATAAAGTATTGTTAAGCATGACTCTATGTGATGTAATTGGATAGTAACTAATGAGCGATGTAGTATGGACAGAAATGTAAATGCCAATATTGCTGTTAATCTTGTATTGTTGTTCTGTCGCATTAATATTAAATACTTTATCCCTCAACAATGCTGAAAGCATGTAATGCAGAAAATTATTCTAATTACACAAATTATATGTTTTTAACTTTTACGAACTACCGTACTGCACAATATGTATTTCGTAAACTGCACTATCGAGTATATATTATTTACAATCAACAATGATAGACATTTACTTCAAAGCACATAATATCGTGTTCCAAAATACTTAGTCACTTTTTGCAAAAAGCGTAGATAACAAGATAACATTCTCAAATTGCAGTTTTTTAAAATAAGCTTTTTAAGTCCAAAAATGTCAGATAAGTCAAGTAACCTTTATCAGTTTCAAAGCTACAAAGCAAAGCGTGCTTAAAAATTCAGTGTGCTTAGGAAGTTAAAGCACGAATTCAGTTTGATTAGAGATAATTGTCTCTATTAAATTTTGATTTGATTAACACGCGAATAGCATTTACCGTGTGCCTCAAAAAGTACAGGCTTGCAATTAATTAGCAACGCTTAATCTTTCAATGCTTTGACTAACTGGTTTTCGATATTTTTTCTTGGAGCTCCAGTTCGATCTATCCTTTAGATTGAAGGCAATTCATGTGGAAGAGCAATACGATGATGAATCGTGGAAAAATGTAGAGCGAACGATAATCGAGCTATTCGAGCTTATTCAGCGATATTAATGATTCGATACTCTCTAAGGCTTCGTAAGCTAAGAATCTTTCGTTTTCATGAGCTTTATTGATCGATTATAAGTGAAAAATAATTGTGCACCAGTTAAACGGGATTCTTGGTATATGATAAATATCGATCGTCTAGAATGCTGAACGGCTCATTCTCAATTATCTTAAATAAATAACATTTATAATTATATTTATGTAACATAATTCAAACATCATTACTATATAAATATATATGGGTAATAGTACATTTAAAATATCTGTATCATATTCAACACAATCAAGAGTCATATACCATTCAAACAGTTTTTATTTTTAAACATTAAAATTTTAATATCGTCTAATATTATATATCATGAAGCTATTCACGCGGTTGAATTACAAAATAGCATTCTATGTTTATAAATTTACAAATAATTAATTATTTCGGTATTCACCTTAACAAACTTGAAATTGAATAATTAAATCTTTCCTGAATAAAAGCTTAATTATAATTTAATATATAGTAATAAATAAGGTAAATACATATCGATCAATACCGTAGAGAATCTACGCGAACAGTAGTTACAGTCGTCACAATCAGACAACGCGTACACGTCAATCTGTCGCACAGACTAACCTATGCTTACGTAACGCTTTTTAATTTTCACCGTCAATTTTTGTATCATTTCCTACATAATAGCACAACAATTACGAACCGCTCCGATAAGATCGCTATCAACGCCTCGGATCTCGCGCGTATATACATACAATGTATACATGTTAGAGCCAAGCGCAAAAAAGAAGTCGAGTTGTCTCGCGAGCGAGTCCGAACGAAATCCTCGGACAAAAAAAAGAGAGAAAAAAAAAAGAGTCCGGCTTCACGGTCTCTTTTGCCGCGAAGGCGCGAGCGCGCCCACGAAAGCGAGTGTGTCTTTGCCATCTGCCTTATATGCCGTGTGCACTTAAGCTGCACTCGTCATGCGCCGCATACACGCGGCCACATATGTAACACCGCCGCACACACGATGTGTGCAGTAGTAGTTCTCGGACTCGCGCGCGCGCTCGCGTCCGCGTATATAACGTGCAGTACGTGACGCAAGTGGCAGAGCGGCACACGTGACTCTGGCTGCTGCCGCCGCCGCCGCCGCCGCCATATTGATTGGACTTGCCTGCCTCGCTCTCGCGGCTAGAGCCGCTGCAGCTCGTCACATTGCGTAATGTCATTTACACGCCGCTTACACACATCCAGCGATGCAGTTTTTTTTTTGTTGCTCTCTCCCCTTCTCGTCTACTGCCTCTATCGCGATTTTCTCTGCGTGTCTATACGTGTGTACGCGGCGCATCGCGTGTATACACACGTACGCGCGGCGGCTCTCATTGACTCGCGAGATCGCCGCTGGATTTAGGTGCGTGTGTATTGACGCTTTTATTCGCGAGCTGTGGAGCTCTCGTGTTTGACTACCGATTGTACACGAGTATACGAGGAGTGGTGTCTGTGTGTCGGTTTGCACATTTGGCTCGAAGCTTACAGAATAGTCGAGCTGCAGTTAATGAAAGACGGATAGAGACTAGATGATGGGAAAAAAAAGTGCAGTAAAATAGATGAACTGTGCAGCTTAGTGGACATGGAGATATGCAAGGCCGATATAGTTTATGCATATTGCGATAGAGGCATATGTCGAAGAAACGGCTCGAGTGTTTTTGTTCTTCGTACAATTTTTGTACAGAATGAACTTTGACAGATTCTCTTGATAAAAGTTTGGAATTGAGTTTAGCCAACTTGTATAGCCTGCAGTTTATACTTATGATGCAACATTTTCTGATCATCAAGGATTATATTTACATTCGCTTGAGAGAATAAATAATGAGTCTGTCAGTAATTTGTGTACGTACCTGTATTAAACATCAAAACTTTGAGATAATTACAAAGTTGATTTAAGCAAGGTCCACTTAATCAGTCCAACTGCCATATATTCTCTCTTATGCTCTATTACCTTTAAGTGCGTGTCATTTATCAATTTAACCGGAATCTCAGGAAAATTACTAGGTTTTATTAGGGAAATAATATAATTAGAAATGTGTCAAGAACAGAAGGCTGTCAAATCTCGTAAGAAAAGAATCATAAGAATGAAGTGTGTATTCCATTGGCAATGCATTCTTAATAATTACGTAACTGTGATAAAGACTTTAAAGCCAAATACTTTTTATTCAAAGCAACGTATATATATATATATATACTAATAAATACGAATTCAATGGCAGCTCATTCAATATTTAGGAATTCAGGATTCATGCAACTCGCGCACAAAACATGCTCGAAAGAATCATTGCCATCGTCCACTGTCAAATAATTGATAATAAAACATGTAACGCAAAATAGCGGTACCATGTTTATACCTTAATTTTGTCCGCTTAGAGAAATAAATAATGCAAAAACACATATCGCGTTCTACACCGCGTGCGTATACACACCAACAGTAGCAGTTGCACGACTACACGAAATTCTAGCGCACAACGAAAAATCACGAATTATGCATGTACGAGGATCGCTCGTAAGCTTGGGTATACACTATACAGGCTGCGAATACTCGGCATGGGCACGTCGAGAGAGAGAAAGAGAGAGAGAGAGAAAGAGCGACAAGCGACGCTGCGGCGCTTTTTTATTCGAATAAACAAACGGCAGACAGACTCTCCAGCCGCTATACAGAGAACCAACTGCACTATACGCGTATACATGCAGATGTACACACAACATGCAGTGGAGCGCAACACTGCAGAGTCACGTAACCGGCCGCCGAGTCAATCAGCCATCCATTGATTTGTCGAGCTGCGTCCTTCTTTTAATAATCGAACCTTCGTAAACAGCTGCGGCACATTGCATACATGTGCATATGTATACATTGCAGCGAAAATTCAATTGGATGAGCTATACTCGCGATTTCACCTATTCGCTTATCTTTTATAGAGCGCGAACTTTGGGCCCATCCCCGGAATTATATATTCTAATGAATCATCATTGGAATTAATCGCGCGAGCGTTTAACTGCCGTCGTATAACGGCATTAGCATATGTGTGGCGACTATTTGCTCTCGGGAAATGATTTGTTTGCTCTTCTCTTCTACTGATTTTTCTTTCACGCCCTGAGTGAAAACGCGCGTACGTTTGATATGCTATACAGGACTCGAAGCTTGGCACTTTTCAATTCGATTGAACAGATTTACGGGTTAGCCAATTGAATAATTTACGTTCGTATATAATAATATATGTTGTTAAATATGTTGTCAAATAATATGTGTTGGGAAACGAGAAATATAATAACTTGTCAGCTAGCGATATAATTGAAAAAAAACGTGTTATTGAAATATACGTGTGAGACTCTTGAACGTGCAGTTTTATTTATAAATTCCAAAATATTTTATTCGATGCAGCGAGGATATGTACCCTTGGCTCGTGAACCGAAAATCAGACAGATCGCAAACGCTTACAACTATATTATTCATGCGAGACTCAAACTTATGCAAATCTTTTTATGCTCAATTACACGCTCGTCTGAGGAGATGATAAATTTGATAACGCGCTTGAAATTTTTATTATCCGCGTAATTGACCTTATTCAAGCGCGACCCGCTCTTTCGATGCCAAAACTGGAGCCGCACAGGACAACCAAGTAGAAAACTGATTAATTCAAATCAAATTTACGAACATAATTGCAGCGTAATTCGAATTGAAGCTTATATAACCACTCTACCTATAAAAGCACACACACATATATATATATATAGAAGTGCAATGCAGGCCTGCACGATAAAGTCTAAATCAAGCCTCCGCTAAAAATCGATTTTCGAAAGTTCGTTAATCGAAACAACAGCAGCCAAGCCAAGCCGTGTACATCCGCGCGTTTAAAATTAACCGAGAAAAATAAAAGAATAAAGGGTCGACGTCCGCGCGCGCTCGGCCCTATAAAATCGAAGAGCGTCATTGCAGCGAGTACAGGCATTTGGCCGTGCGCTACCACAAAGACCTCAATTCCATTCATTGTCCAGCGTCGCGCGGCCATATAGGCCCTGGCATACGCGACACACTCTGTGCGCTCGCAGCAGCCGGCGGAGCAGCAGCAGCAGCCATCGCGATTAACGCAAATTCGAGGCTAGCGCTATACCCAGCCATTTGCATTTACCTGCGCCTCGCCGCCCCCGCAGCCGCTGCAGCAGCGCGGCAATAAAGCCGAAAGCGTAAAATCGCGTGTACCAGGACCCAACCAAACCCTCTCTCTATCTCTCTATCTCCCTCTCCCTTTGCTGTTTTAGGCGCGAAAAACAGAGTGAGCGAAAGAGTAAAAGCAAGCTCGCGCCGCTTTTATTGGGCTGTGCTGCTGCTGGCGCTCCGCTGCATGATCGTTACGTGCAATTTGTTAGTTGCTAGCGGACGAGTATATGTATATATATATATGTGTGTAAGGTTTACGCGCGTGACTGTATTATATATATGTAGGGAAACGCTTTTGGCCAGTCGGGGCTAAAAATACCAGTGCTTCGGGTTATTCTCGAGCGCATCTCGTGTCTGTGTGCGGAGCTTCTTCTTCTTCTTGTTCTTCCTCTTGACGTATTGAGAGTCCGCCGCGAGTGAGAGAAATCTAGAAGTGGACGAGCAGCGACTTGCAGTTTAGTACGTTTCGCGTGCGTGGGAATTGCGCGCGAGCGGCGATGCTGCTGTGGCTGTGCAGTATTGGGATCGTGTACAATGAGTCCAGTTAAGCTCGTACAGGCCAGGAATTTTATATGTCCACGACTTGGGGAAACAAATGTGACACTTGGTTGCCGGCTGTGTTTCCCGCAAAAATTAAGTTTTGCAAATGTAATGATTTTTGAGCGTCGCTATAACTATATAATAAAGTCTATATAATCGGTAAATGTACGTTTCACAAGGATAAATAATTTACTTAACAAGAAATCTAAATTTACATTCAGTATATGTAATCATTTATTTTTAGATAAAAAGTTTGGCATCTGGAAACATTGTCGAAAGTAAAAGGACAGATCGTCGATTGTCTTATTAAACACGAGCGTATCATATTGTAATAAACTGTAATAGCTTGGCTCTTAATTAAGTAACTGGTATAAAACTGTATTAGACTGCCAAAAAAAGTTTCAATTTTTTTATTTTACCAATTCGATGAATACAAATAGCTCGTAAAACATTCAATTTTAGTATTACAGCTTAATATCAAACGGAGGTAATATTACATAATACAGTAAAAACTGCAAAGTTATGTAAACGAAGTGGAATTCAAATAAGATAATTCATTACAAGCCATAATGACGCCTATTACTTTAATTTAAATTGCAGTTTCTCGACTTGGCGGCTAAAAATAAAGCGAATCGGTTCGAGTCAGTAAACTACTTGACGATTCGCGAAAACTACTGAATTCAAGATAAAGAGCTGCTACACCAACTGCATCGCTAAACGAGCGCATGCGAGAGTCGATCAAGCTCGGCGCGTCGTCTGCGCGCATACATATATATACACGCATGCGTGCGTTATATGAAGCAGCTCTCTTTCTCTCTCTCGTATGAACGCGCATACCTACGCGCTCTTGGCGCTCGCATTAACGTCCCTGTCGCACGCTGGAATTACGTCCGATATATATATATACATATATATACACACACACACATGCGGCCACCAAGGCCAGAGCGCTCGCACGATAAAGCATGCTACAAGCCCCGGGCGAATTTTCCTCTTCTTTCCACTCCTTTCCTTTTTATCTCTCGCTCTCTTTTCTCTGCCCTTTCTTTTCGTCTCTTTTGATATGCGACTGCTCGAGTTCCTGCGGGCGTTCGCAGCCCGTTAAGACGGCTACTCGCCATTTTAATCCACCGTTCGAGGCTCGCCCACACACACACGTATACATGTACATCATAAAAAGTGCGTTATGAGTGTAATACGAGACGCGCGTAGCGAACGATATACCGAAGCGAACAGCGAAAGTCGAAAACTCGAGTGTTTGAATGCCCAGGGCTCTTCCTTTTTTTTCGGAATTTGTTTAACAAACTAATGAGCGCGTTTGAATGATTACGAGAAATATAATTTATAAAGGAGAATTATAAAGTGCAATTTTGAGTTCTTTGATAATGATGGCTTTTCATTGGCTGCATTGGATTTTTGAAGAATGTAATTTTATTGTCCTAATTGAATACAGAGCGTCACACATATATATATATACATTCTATTTATATCATATGTTTAATTAATATATTCATAATTGACACTGAATAATATCACTACGTAATTTCAAAATAATTGCAAATCATTCAATTAAAATCCATAATTAATTTATATAATATTCGATACAAAGTCAAAAAAGGGATATGATCTATCGAAATTCATTATTGACTTTGTATTATCGAATAAAATCTCGAGTATAGCAAATGACCATCTCCACACTAAATCCGAGTAGAGAAAAAATATTTCTGTACTATGTCAGTAAAAAAAAATCGGCACAAGCTTCATTCAATATTCACACGTGCATATACGACTATGCATAAATTTTGTCCGCGCTTACCAATAAATAATAAATGCGTGTGCCGGACACTTTAGCGAGAGGGAGGAACTTTTTGCAAGCGACCGGAGCAGAGGCGGAAATGGCACGTACTCCTGTACCAAGGCTCATATTGCCGCGCGACGCAGCCGGGGGAATATAAGACTTACCGCAAAGTGGATTTAGTCAAGTTTGTCGCGACATTCACGCGCTCGCCCGCACCCGCTTCCCTTCCCCGAGACCGACACACCGGGGCGGTAAACTCATCAGACGTGAGATTAAGCGGCTTACTGTAATTTTACTCCTGGTTTAGTATGATGGACTAACGCCCCCCATCTTCCCTCCTTCTTACCCTTATGCATATACATGTATACAGCGCTGTATGGATTGATTTATTAGAGCAAATTGTCAATTGGACGACGATCATGTCCTCGTTAACTCATTTTTCCTGGCTTCTAGAGTGATAATTTGGTTGCCACAGAGACTAGCTGAAGATCGAGAGGTTACAGAAGGATATGCGTTGTTGGGGTGGATTTTGGCCTAGAGTTTTCAACCGTTTTTATGAATCCACAAGATTTATTTATTTACAAGCTAGAAGGACCTGTGCAATATTTTGTATGGGATTTCTAATTACTCACATACTTATAGTATGCGGGCAGTAATTTTTTAACCTTTAGAGTACCGGCATTTCAGATAGCGTTTCGCCCTCAGAAAAGTTGTATAAAAGGTATCTTATATCAGTGATTGATCATAGACAAAGTGTCGATCAGGGGGGGAGCCAATATATTGGTTTTCCGGTACTCTAAAGGTTAATCACAATGAAAACGCCCATTGTGCTTAGGATTTATTTCAAAAACAGCATTAGTAAAAGATAAATTCACATTATTATAACTTATCAAATAACTACCTTCAAAATACACTACTGAATAATAATACAAAATAACTAACACGGTAATTCGTAAGTAATCGAAACGTTTATTTTAAATATCCGTCCATATAAAATTCAATCGCCAGAAAATTTCGCATAAACTAGGACACTGAACTCATCCCAAGAATTTTAAGACCGATGACAAGTATCTCATAAAATACGGTAAAAGAATAAGAAAAAAAAAACGGAGAGGAACGTCTCTCCATTCGAACGTATAAATCATCCTCCTTTCATCGTCTTCCTCTAATAAGCCCTGCCATGCAAATGAGAATCCTCCGTTGAAAATAAAAAATGGGGAAGGAAGAAAAAAAGAAAAATTCACTGCCCAATTTAATTCGCTCGCCACGATGAAACCGCGCGATCTCAACTTTCAGTCGCTCTCGGGCTCTGGAATACTGCAGCTCTGGAGGAGAATCTATGAAAATAAAAGCGAGAGAGAGAAAACCGAGCTCACCAGTGAAATCAGTATCAAACAAATCGGAAAGAGTATATATATATATATGTGTGTGTGTGTGTGTGTGTGTATGTGTGTGTGTAGGGTCGAAAGAGGGAGAGGGAGAAAGAGACAAAGAGAAAATCCCGGTTCCTCGACTTATCTATCTCCTTCTTCCGCTGACCCCTCTCGATCTCTCCCTCTTCTTCCCATGGTCCCGATGTCTATGCGCAACGCACTTGTCCCCATGCCTTTTGTTTCGCTCTGTCTCCCTTTGCTTGCTGCTGTTGCGACTGCCGCTGCTCTCTGGCCAGTCGACTCGTCTCCTCCTCCGCCGTACGACTGCCTTTTCCCAAGGAACTAAGTAGATTACTCAACAAGTGGCAGCCAAATCCTACTCAGTCGGCAACCGTAACAGTTTTATCACCGATATCGAGTCAAGTTTGCCGACTACGACTCGGAGAGAATCGACGCCCGGAAAACTGTTCCCTGCCGCGCTCTTTTTCCCCCTTTATCTCCTGCGGATGACGAGATTTGTGCATAAGGTGTTGGGCCTGATTGAATGGCTAAATACAGGCTTTGTGAATTGATTAAATGCGGATTCACGTTGATGCTGCTAACGTTGCGTCGAACAACTTTATAAATCTAACTTATCAAAAATTATATTGTACAGATATAGCTTTATCAAGAAATAAATAAATAATTTAATCAAACGCACGAGTTGCATTCAGCAAATAGTATTAAATAAATCTGTTTTTTTTTATATCAGGCTAAAATGTGTCTAACGCATCGGAACTCCCGAGCACCAGCCTTCGTACGTGATCTCCAAATATTTTACGGCCAGTAACACAAATAAATAACGATAAGCGTCTGGGTAAACAATCGATGACTCACGCCCGACGATCTAGCGCACCGCACCAACATTTTTAATTTATATATCGAAGCATCGACAGCGACACACGAGTGCACATATGTACATGTGCATTTCATAAATATATTGGTCTCGTAGAAATATCAGACGTCTCGGCCACTCGGGTCGCGAAAAAATAGTACCCGACTGACTCACTCTCTCTCTCGCTCTCTCTCTCTCTCTTTCACCGAAGCAAGTTTCTGTCCTCACTCTACACTGTCCTCTTCATCCTCGCAGACATTTTTTCCCCTCTTTGTTCTCTCTCTCTCTCTCTCTCCCGGGCTCTGTTACTAATTCTCGTTCTCCAAGCTCGGCTTCGTCGCTGCCGTTCCTCGAGCATTCGCCGCGCGATCTCTCAAAGTCTCTCTTCCACGCTTTCTCGCAGCCTCTCCTCCTACACCAACCTGTTCCTTATTGTCTTTTTACCACTTTCTCTCTCTCTCTCTCTCTCTCCCTCTCTTTGGTCCCGTTGCCCCTCCTGCCCTCACCATACTTCTACTCCTCGTCTACAGTTCTCCGTCGGCCCTTAGTCTTATTTTCCTTTGTCTTATTTGCGACTCTAACACCCTTTCGTCCTCCTCTTCTTTGTCGAACACCTACCCAATAGATATATACAACTGTATACGCATGAGCTAGTGTGTATGTTCTTGCTAAATCCGTAGCTTCGGTCATAGCAACGACCGCAACACATTCATTTTTTCCCTTGGATTTCGTCGCTTCTATATATTTTTCGGTGAACGTTCGCCCACTGCTGCCGCCATCCGCGCAATTACGTTTCTCTGCGAGCCGCATATTTTGTTCAGCCGCGAAATGTATGTGGACTCCTGAATAAATGTCTACCTCCGAAAATACCGAGAATGAATGACTATGTGTATATTTTATTGGTAATTTTAATTTTATTCTTCATACATTACAACAATTTAATGATACTTACTTGCAGTTCATACGAGAATTAATCATGTATCAAAACAAATTTTTTTAGTGATTTTCACAATGAAGCTAAATTGTAACTAACAAATATTCGCTTTTATCTGCAGTTTAAAAAAGTAAACATTTTCTATTGTAACTTCTCACGTTTCAACAAGTTTTTATCCTCATTTCAATTTTAAAAAGTTAAACATTTTGTTGTCTCACAAAAACAAGTATTCTGTTTTTCACCCTGCAGTTACGCGGTAATACGCATTAAACATAAATATATTTATCATATATGATCTCTTTAAACTCAAAAAATTTCCCCATAAAATCCTACTTAAAAATTTAATTCTTTCGATATTAAAATTATATAAAAAAGAAGGAGCTTACATTATTTCGTATTACATTTACAATATTTTTCATGTCACTAATTAAAATATTCGTAATGTGTTAAAAGTTTTAAGTGAGCTACCCAGCTGCTCCCAAAATTACGATATTTTTCCATCATATTCCAACGTAACCTCCATTAAAACGGTCACTCTTGTTAACTAATTGAAAAAAAAGCTCAAGTAGAATCTCCTTTCACATTTGTACCTACAACACTTTTCCTGCACACACACACACACACTCACACAGACATACACGTACGCAAGCATCATATCTTCTTCTTCCGGTAGAGCTCCATTCAAAAACGCCCCCCACAGGCCACCCAGCTTTCTTTTAGCCACGCGGTTGCAAAGAAATGTAAATAGGCTCGCTCACCAAGAGGGGAAAAAAAGGAAGAGAGAGAAAGAGAGTAAGAGGGGAAAGACGAGCGGGTCGACGACCACACGGAGAGCGAGTATATATATAGTTATATGCGATGGGGTGGTCACGGTTCGTTTGCGCGACTTTCCTCTCCGGGGTCTCGTACGAACGTGAGTCCTTCTCCGATAACGAGTGCCCGTTCGCTCTCTCTCTCTCTCTCTCTCTCTCTCTCTCTCTCTCTCGTTTACCCGCGCGCTTATCCTCGCAACGCATCGCGATAACGGCCGATGTATAGCTCTCCTCTCTCCACTCGCGTGCTGCCAGCCGAAGCGCGAGAGTCCGACAATTTAGAACGCAGCCGCTATTTTGCCGAAGAAGCTCCTATAGACGAATGGCTATAGCGATCGCTGCTCTCGAGGATAGACTACGTGTGTGTATATATAGGGTGTAATGAAAGGGGAACGGAAGAGATGCGGATTCTGAGAGAGAAAAAGTCGGGGGATATAGCGCTTACTGCGTTCGTGACCGTGTTTTACCTGCAGGACGTCTATAACCTCTTTGTACGTGTTTTGATCGAGAGAAGGGTTGAGGCCGAGCGCCATGTACTTGGGAGTATGCTGCCCAAATCAAATTCTCGTAGCTCTTTCTTGGACTTAATAAAACTTGTTGCAATTTTCGAAAAATTTTATTGGACTGCATAAATTATAAGTAAACGTTTTACGGGAATACGCGTTTTTTTATATATTTTATATACATATTTAAATATACAGTGTACCGATAGTAGGAAGTCTTCAGCTATTCACATAGACCATGTTTTCCTGATATCCCCAAGCACTCGGCAGCCCCTCAAATAAAATATTCCTATATATATATCCAAAAGAAATTACTCGTCCTTATACACCGCTCGTAAAAACCATAAGCAAATACGCCAAAAGAGAAATCAGAAGAAAGAAAGAAAAAAGAGTAATGAGGGACTGTCTCGACAAATGCGTGTATATTTATATATAAATAAAACAGGAGGAGGATGAGAGACGAAAGGTCAGGAATGCGCCCCGTTATATCGATTTAAAATATAATGACATTTGGTATGGTATTTCGTATCGCGGCGCAGCAGCGGTGTCTCACTCCCCCTCGGCGTTTATTTCTCTGCGGTCTCCTTTTTCTCCCCCCCGACCTATAGTGTTCGCTCGCTCGACTGCCTCTACCTTGCATTTAACGATAAATATGTCATTAAGGCGGTTGGCCGCGCGATGCTTGCGTGCGTATATATACACGAGTCTTGCACGGATTTACCTTGGTCTTGAGTGTTTTTCGCGCATCTATGACTTTTATTTTCTCCCCCGGGATGAAAAACGAGCGACACTCGTAAAATACACTTAACGAAGATGCAGGCGGGAGCGCATTTAAATCTGTTGAGAATGTCGTGGCGAGCCGCTAAATTGATTTAATTGTTTAAAGACGACTCGCCTTTTGTAAATGCTCGGTGGCGATTTTATTGCTCGGGATTGGCGGAGCTAACGGTGAAATGGATACGCCACCAATCAGATTGCGAATGTAATAAAGTATATATGTTCAAGCAGTCGAATGAACTTACAAGTTGGTGCCTGCATGGCGTATTCTTTGCAGTTTATACCGAGAGTATAAATTATTAAAGGCACAATATTTGTGCTACAAGGTCTTGATACTTATTTTATCTGGTTAAGTCTTCATTGAGTCAAAAAAAATCTAAAACTATTAAAAAAATGAAACAATAAATATTTAAACATGTTTGATATAAAAAGTGAATACATCTTTTATACAAATTCATTAACTCTAAACACCAAATTACGAAGTCTAATACATTCATCATTATACTTATACTCTCCCAAAGAACAATCGCATAACACAAGAAAAGCAAAACTACAATCAACAGAAAATCACGATCCTGTCACCTGGTCGCCCAGCGCGAAGCGAACCCAGCGTAGCGAGAGTATAGTTCCAAGTCTAAAATCTTTCGCGCAAATCACCGTAGAGTACAAAGCTGTTTCGCGTTTAACGTTTCCACTGTAGATCCCTATCTCGTCCCACCCACCCACACACACACATATGCGTACATGCCACACACACGCGCACGCACACACACTCACACACATATACGTATATGTACATAAACAGTCGCATGCGCTTACATCGTGGCGTTCAAAGAGTGTGCGCCATTGTCAGCGCGTGGTTAAACGGCGCTATCTAAATTAGAATCGGTGACAACGGCCGCAGCAGCAGAGCGACACTAGTGGCGGCACGTCGTTGTGTATATCTGTGCGTCTGTGTGTGTGCGTGTGTGTATGTGTGTCCCTCTCGCGCACTAGTGCCACGCCATGCGGCAACGTTCAGACGGTGCTTTGCTTACATTGCAGAACGTTGACTCGCTCTGTATGTATCTCTGCGATTCGAGAGTACCCCATGGTGCTTGTACCGAATTGCTGCTGCGAGCTCGGAATAATTCATTTAGTATATCTATTCAATTTGGGAGATTCTTTTTAGATCCTTGCATTGATGGTAAGAATATCGTTTGTTTGTACTATGTAGGGAAGCAAGGCTTGGCTGTGAGTATCGTTGCGTGCTGTGATAATTGAATTAGGTCGGTAAAATCCGACAAAATCGGACAGAATAATTGTGACTTTCTTGGCGAGGATTGTACGATAAAATATTTCATTAGTCTGGTAAGATTTTTTTTAGGATTCACGCTGTTGCAATACATTCTGAGTCTAGAAGTAATGGTTTACACCTATGCGTATGGGTAAACTATTATTTTTTATATTAAATTTTAAATAAAAAGTTATTAAACGGCTTAAATTATTATACTTTTTAATACTGTATGCAAAAGCACTCTATATATGTGAAGGATTTACATAAATGAATACACATTCATGTCTGTAGAATTTATATGAAAAAATTAAAATGCGGGCAAATGTTTATAACGAAACTCCACTTAACTTAATTTAATTAAGAAACTCAGTAGAAATAAAAAAAAATATCAGCTAAAATAAACTATTCTACGAAGCTTCGATTAAAATGCAATTCATCGATGATCCACGTACGAACTTTTCTGATAAAAGTAAATACCTGATTCGATTTTTATGCTTCATTTCGGAAAACAGGTGAAGCAAGACTCTTCATATAACTACCAGATTTTGTTTATTGCTTTCTCGTTATGTATAAAAGATATACAGCGATGAAATTGATTTCATATACGTAAGGGACGGTAGCTCAGCCATAATTTTATACAAAGGCATAAATTTTCAATTGTCCGACGCGAAAGGCCCGTAAAAATTTATATAGTCAAAAAGATAATAGAAATGTTAAACGTCCAGCTTCTTAACATCTTCCTACAACTTTTTTACGCACCGGTAAATTTTGTTTTTCTGCTTAGGTAAGGAGGAACGTCGGCGTGTTCCCTTTTTTTATGAATAATAGAGCCCCACTTCCCTTTCCTCCCCCCTGTGTAAAGGAAAAAAAAGAGAGCGCCTCACCCTCCGGCCGATAAGAAACCGATTTTCAAATTACGACTTTGAATAGAACGTGAAAAAGAACGAAGACGATGTAGTAGAGGAGTAGGGAAAGAAGCAGAAGAAAAAAATCATTTCCCTGCGTCACCGTCGTCGAAAAGATAAAAAAGTCATTCGGTCGATTTACCGTATATGCGACAAGGCAGAGCCGCAGTGAGAGAAGGAGGGAGAGAGAAAGGATGTATATATGTATATACATCGCTCATGAGAGAGAAAACGTAGGAGAGAGAGAGAGAGAGAGAGAGAGAGAGACAGATATATATAAAAGACTGCGAAAGCTTCCGCGCGCGCGAGTGTAATCCTCGGACTGCTGCTGCTGCTGCTACTGCTGCCGCCACCGCCGCCGCCGCTAGGAAGCAGCGGAGGCCGCATTGCGATAAAGGGAAGGAAACGCGTAAGTCGATGGCTTTTCCCGCTGACGGAGGGGCGAGCGCAAGACACTGGGGGGTTATACAACCAGACAGTAAAGACGAGGCAGCCAGGGACTGGGAAGATGAGACAGGAGAGAGAGAGAGACAGAGAGAGAGAGAGAGAGAGAGAGAGAGATAGAGAGAGAGTTTAAGTGCTCCGGCAGTGATTTTACACGTTTTATAGGAATTATTTTAAATGATTCGATGCCGCTGCTCTTGGGTTTAATGCTTTACCAAATGTTCTATTATTTCTGACTGGGGAGCGAATAATTGGAATACATTGGACCGACAGAGCTTTTACTGTATTATATAAACTTGCGAAAATTTCCTCGGATTCATACTTGGCAGCATCGAAATTTAATGGTGCCATTTCTTCAAGTATAAACATTGATTATACTAAAAATAAATAAATTAAAAATATCGACAGATTTACATTTGCCATAAACATGAAACTGACGACTTAACGATTTCACTGCGAATCCAGAAGTAGGAAGATTTAGAAAAACTCAATGTGGTAAGAGTGTGACATCACGATTCGAAGAATTCGTGAAAAGTTTAAACAATATATTGTGCAGGTATACACAGCTCGTAGGTACACAGGAGAGCAATTGAAAATTACAAATTGATACTTATCTCGGAGACGGCGTGTAATGCGTGGCGCACGATATTCAACTATACATTGAGTCAGAAGTTATGAATTATGTTAAACGATACAGCATCCGGTGATTAATATGTATGTATGGAAATTATGTGAGATTAGAATCTTAGTAACAGTAGTCGCGGGGAGTGCGAATCGAATTGAGATCTCGCGATTATTTTGCATTCCTTAAATTGTTTGGTAAGACCGTGTAATAACGTGTAATCCAATTGTGTTTATTTGCCAGAACGGCATTCCATTCGTGAATTCGAAAAAACGTTTAGGAGAAAAAAAGATTATCGTTAAAACAATAAAGATACCCTAAGCAGGACCGGTAATGATAATTTTTTAAGAGTAAACACAGTGATAAACTCCAGCCAAGTTCCACATCCGCAAAATAAAAGGAAGATGCGCCTCTGCACGAGCTTCGCATATCGGTGGCAGCGGCGGTTCGCGCGCACCGCGTCTAAATGCAGAAACTCGCCAAGGTGAAATCGATTACAAAAGTTAAAGAGCAACGTCGCGGCCTGTTGTTTTATCGTTGTGCAATGCGGATGAAGCCCCCCGCCTACCCCAGAAATCTCCAAGTTTGTGCATTCGCACAAATGTTCGTTCCGCAGGCTCTCTCCCGCCGCTGGATAGAGTTTGAATAACCAGTGCAAATTACAGCAAAATGAAGAGGTAAAAAAACGAGCAACGAGAGAGGAAACTAGCGGGGGGTTAACACACGTAGATAAGTAGACAGACGGGAATAAGCAGAAACTGGCAGTTGTATACGACTAAGAAAAATATATATTTGTGTGCGTGCATAGTATATGAAAGGCAGTGGAGAGAGGGAAAGAGGTTGAGAATGAAAGTTAGAATAAGATAAATAGAAAGGCTGAGGGGAACAAACAAGAGAATGAATGTTCACATTAGCTGAGAACGAAAAACATATATACATACTGCAAAATTGTTGAGTCGCGTCCAATAATTGAATAACAGGCTTTTCAAAGATATTTACTCTGATCTGAGATGCAATTTATCTAACATTTGAAATTGTTTTAAAGCAAGTAGCTTTAAAAACTCCTTGGATCCTGTATCGTTAGTCCCACGTATAATTTAAGAAAGGGCTTAAATAGTTGGTTTCTCATACTTTTGAGCTCACTCAATATTGGTTTTCAAAAGAATCTGTTCATGTATTTTTTATTTAAATGGCACAATGGTGAATTGTACCATATATGTGTACAGGATAAACAAAGCCGTTTTTAAAAAATTTTTGTTCAATGCTCTGTATATGTAGATGATTTTGTCACTAAAAAAAGATACTGCTAAATCTCTCTTTTGCTCGTATTGTATTGTAGATTTTATGGTTTAATATTTAGAAATGTTCTTGCCGTGAAATAAAAAACAATGTTTCTAAAAAAGAGAACTATGAAAAATGTTTGTCATAAAATTAAAAAAATTAATATTTATGTGCATCAAACAAAAAATGTAAAATATATAAATTATCTTGGTTCTTATATTTTGTTGGAGTAATTTATATATTCATATCGTTCGGAAAATGCAAAAAAAAAAGATAAAATATCGATTGCCAAAACTGAACTAAACAAATAATCTTTATACTCTCCAAATGTATATTATAGATTTCTCTCTTTCTCCAGTAACATTTCCACTTGTCCAAGCCATACAAAATAATAGTAAACGAGCCCTCATCTAGCCAACGTGTTCATTACCCAGAAGCAGCAGCATTCTATGCACGGAAGAAGCAACAGTCCAATAAAATCTAATTTTCTCCAAACTCAAGCTCTATCAACGTTTCAATAAAGCATAGCAAGATAAACAAGCTCTTTCGAGGCAACGTATCTCCAACAGCACAGAGCAGCGGCAGCAGCAGCGCATAACAAGATAGAGGTAAAAGTGACATCGTTCCGTACCGAAACCGAGTGGCCGTCCATCCGTCGTGGGCTACGTGCAAATGTTGCTGACCCGCGGCTGCAGCCATAAACACGCGCTCGCGCTCTTAGATCGATGTGCGTCGCTTCCGTAAACAACGTCAGTTCTGCAGGCGACAGAAACACACACACACACACACACACACACCCTACCTCGTTTCTATACATAAATACAACGCGTTACGTGACGCGACAAACTCGCGGTTACGAAAGCTTCTCTCTCTCTCTCTCTCTCTTCTCTCTCTCTCTCTCTCTCTCTTCCATATCCCCTGCTGCGGGAGGAGAGCGAGACTTTGGTCGCAGTCGTAAATCCAGCGCGTACATAACCTCATCCTCTGCACCTCCGAGTTTTCTTATTCCGGTATACCCCCGGCTGCTGTTACTGCACCACCACCGACATTTTGCGCTTTATCGGCGCCTGGATATAGTTCATTGGCTTCGTTCGCGCGGAGCTCTGCAGCCATGTGTAACCGTCGATCCTGCCTAGGCACTTTGGAAGAACGAATCTATATAGCTAGCGAGTGCAGCAAATTGAAGCTTGGGGAATGGACTGACTCGCTCCTATATAGACGCGGCCGCGCGCTTCCAGCTAAGTGATTATCATCAACGATTACGGGTCCTCGGTCGGGAGGGGGAGGGGGTGAGTTGCTGCAGCTCTAAATTAATGTTTGATCCATTCGGGAATTTCGGAGCCGACTGAAATCCATACGCGCGCGCGCGCAGAGGCGGTGGCGGCGCTAGCGGATGAGGCGAATTTTCCATTAATGCCGAATTGAAACTTCATCCGCCAGAGTGGAAATGGAAATTCACTTCTGAAGTGAAGAGATGATGTTAACTGGGCCGTTAAATTGCATAGGATGTAAAGTTCATACGTTAAATGTGCGCGTGCTATTGCAATTGGACGCATTGATCTAACGTCGAGAGGGGAAAAAGGCGGGGCACGTGTGTACAGGTGATATACCTACTTCGATAAATCAATCGATGTCATATTTGGACAAAATTGTAATTCATGAATTTCTTTACCATATATGGTGCAGTGATATTTAAATGAAGAGTCAATTAAAATTAATATTCGCCTCCGAGAAAATCATGTATTATACATGCACCGATATACTCGTCAGAAAATCAATCATTTTTAACTAACACCAAAGAATTTCATACTTTCTTTCAAGTTTAAAAAGAAAAAGATAATTTATAGCAAGCCTTTCCCTCTTAGCATTGCTTGGCATTAACCGATTATTATTCATTATGACGATGACATCAGAGGAGGAGATGCGAAATGAAAATATCCTGCTTTCCGTTAAACAGAAAAAAGTGCAGAAAAAAAGGAATAGAGAATTATGTTCGGCACCACTCGTGTTTAGAGCTCAGAAATACTAAAACACAAGCGATGCATCGTTCGGGCTCAATAAACGCCTCGGCACATCGAGACGCACCAGCGATTCGCTCGTACAGACCTCTCTCGCGCTCTCGTGCTGCCTCGCGCGCCGATCCTTATCATCGAACATTGAAGAAAACGTCTGTATAAACTCGAGAACGAAGAGAGAGGAAGAGAGAGTGAGAGAGGGGGGGGGAGAGAGAGCAAAAGCGTTATACTGCGTTACATAACCCTAAATCATTTCCGACAAAGCTCTCTCAAAGACATAACAGAGGAACGTGTGCATATATGTATATATATATATATATATATATATATACAC
>UELU01145717.1:0-29817 GCA_900490025.1 Megastigmus dorsalis
GCTGGAATATATTCGTCCTCCGCTCGAGCGCTTCTCCTCCGCACCTTTGCACAGCGAAGCTCGTCGGAATTTCGTTCATCAACCCTTTTAAGGGCGCATCCGCGAAGATGTCACTTGATTAAAGTGGCTCTCGCAGCTCTCCACATACGCGCGCAGCAGCGGAGAGCACATATATAAAAAGAGTCTCGAGTGTAAAATAAAGTCGTGTCGCCGACAGGTCCAGCAAGCACTGAAGCAGGCGGTGCAGGGGGGTCTGGTAAAGCTGCGAGGCGGCCGCTACAAACTCCGCTGCAACCCCAACAGCGGGACCACGGCTAAACCGGCCCCAACCCCTACGAAACCTCCAGCTTCTATTGCTCGGCCTCGATCGACACCGGCACCACCACCACCACCAGCAGCAGCACCGGCCAAGAGCAGTGGCGGCGGCGGCGGCGGCGGCGGCGGCGATGGCAAGCGGAAAAATCCGACGGATGTGCGCCGACGTCCCCGGCAGTCGAGCAAAGCGGACAAGCACGACAAGCGCGAGAAGCCTCCGGCCGCATCCCGACCGGGTTTGTGCACTCGCTTATACGCTATATATATCCTATATATCCCAGCTCTTTTCCATTTCGGCCGCGAGCCCGGATTCCTTGCTCCTCCACTTCCCCCCTTATTCTTCTTCTTCTTCTGCCCGGCGACCCCCGCTGCCGAATTAACGACGCCGACGCGACTTCATTGTTATGCCGTTTTAATTATCAACTTGCCAGGGAACCTCTTTGGCCGAGTATATAAGGGGACGCGACGACGTTGGTCGAACGAGCTCGAAAGAGTCGAAAGACAGAGGCAGCGCGCGACGGGCAAGTTTAGCAATTCGATTCGCTGCGCTCGTCGTCCGATTGCTTTTTCAATTTTCCGGATAAGCTTCTTTTTTTTCGAGTTCTTTGTATATATATATATATATACAGATTTATAGGTATACACAATATCAGAGCGAACGTAATTTTTAACTTTGAAAAATATTTTAATTCAAACTTTTGTTTTTATTTGCTTTTTTTACTTTGCCGGTGTTTCTTTCGGTGAACGTGGCTGGATATTACTTTGTACGAAAAGTTTTCATTATTAAATAAAATACCGAATTAAAAGTAGTGCGGTTGCAATGCTTTTTCCACGTAGGTACCGAGCTGTTTAACTATAATTTGCAGCCGCCAACGTGATTTGCTTCGCGATACAATAATAATGTTCCATAAAATATCCCAGACAGAAAGTCATAAATGTTATTTCTTATAAATAACTCCTATTGCAGATATTCACTTATACTTAGAATTCGCTAAATCGGCGCAAAATTAAAAGCAACTTGATTCAATGCAAAACGAGTGTCTATGCGAAAACCAAAATTTGATTTTCCAGGAAGGACGAGCGGCGGCGGCGGCGGAAAATCGAACAAGAAAAGTGCACCCGGCAAATAGCTAACGCCGAGACTCTTGCCGCGCGCAGTGTGTATCAACTGGAAAAAGCTATACGCGAAAACGACAATACGCGAGACGGGGGAATTTTTTTGGCCCCGCGTCGGTAACCCATCGGCAGCTTACCCCAACATATACTTTGCCTCCTTCTCTTTCTCCTCGCATTTCGGTTGCACATGGCCTCGCGTCAACGCTACAACTCGCCACGGAAAAACCATGTCAAGAGCTCGGCAGCACGTGTGTCTTCGCTTCGCCTCCTTACCTTAGCTCTCTCCTTCTCTCTCTCTCTCTCGCTCTCTTCCTTCTTTTCTTTGCAGATTGCTTCGATCAGCGGAAAACTTCGACAGAAGGAGAGAGAGAGAGAAAGAAAAGAGGGTGGATTTTGTACCGAAGAATTCGTAGGCCTGTATGCGAAATTCTCGTCTCGCGGTTAAATCCCAGGCTTTTGGAATACATTCGGAGAGAAATTGTGCAGCAAAAATTATACAATCCTGGATATCACCGCATTCTTAGAAAATAATGGATAAGACATTACCATATTTTCTGGTAAATTTTACGATAGATGTAATTGATTTTAACTAGTCAAATGAAGGATAGCATTATTTCGACCTACGATTTTTGATTTCTTAATTATTATTAAAAGCAGGAACCGTCATTTGTTCATTCCCAAACATTACTATGTTCTAACGCGAACCTCCATAAAGTTTGGATGATACACAAGTAAATATTGACTGTTATTTAGTATTATTATATTAAAAAAAAAAGTTTTTTAAATATTTATAAAATTTTTAAAATACAATTTTAGTTATAAATTATACAGCAATTTTCTATGTTCTAGATTATACTTAGAATAAAAAAAATTTCGAAAATAAAAGTATTTTTGAACGACTTTCTGCCATAGTCATATGTTTAAATACGAAGATTTCGTGGATGAAACTTTTTCTCTGTCAACAGTTGTGAAAAATAAAAAAGATAAAGCTATACGCGATTGGTATTTGAAAACTTAGCTGTACCTCAAATTTCAAAGTATGATGAAAAACCCTTAATTTGAAGCTGGACCCGCAGCTCGTAATTTGAGGTGAACCCAAACTAATGTTGTATACATGTAACGTTCAACTTCAGTTCGTGCCACTGAATTTGGATGTGCCTTCAAATTAAAATTAATTTTCCGGACCTCGATACTTTTATTAAATCTTATAGAAATCGCAAAAATGAAAGTAAGTAAAGTAAATCTTTTAATTTTCACCAAGGAAAAATCTTCATTTTTTTAAATTTCATTTAAAGAGAAAGTAATGTTTTGCATTTGATTTACGCAATGTATCGCATCAAATCAAGAATTTTTCAATTTTGAATCGAGCAAAAAATGTTTTTCACAATATTAGAATCACTCGAACGTTCTATAAAAAGCTCTACTTTAAAGATGTACAGTATATATACCTAAGTTACAAAAAGCTGTGTCTCTCGAAGAATTTTATCTTTAAAGACGACGTTTTAAAAAGAATTTTAAGCTGTTGAGACATTTTAAGCAAAAGCTCCGACGCGCTTAACTTATACCATTACGGTTGTTTGAAAATGTAAACCGCTGAATGACATAAAGATGAGACTTTAAGAAATTATAATAATCGCAGAGTCAGGATTTATGGAACTAAAACTGATAATCGAATTTTCCAAGAATTCAAGGGTACGATGTTCGCTTAAAAATTCGAGCGTCTCAGCTTAAGCAGATGCAAATCTTATGCTGAATCTCTTATAACGACTTTCGCGCAAACTCCGCGCGCGAAATGTAATGCTTTATATCAGTCCTAAATGTTCCTTTGCTTTATCCCTGCAGTCCTACCAACATCGATATCGCGATGAGCAATAAAAGAAACCATCGGCAATTTGCAATTTTCCAAAGATGACAAAACGATGGTTCATTATTCCTCCTTTCAAAAACTTTTCACACACATATATATATATAGCTATCCGAAAACGCCCTCGATTAATTTACATTTCAACACCGCGAAAATTTGATGTGCGTACTTTTATGAACGTTATTATCTCAGCTTTAACATACTCGTACGTAATCCCGTTATACCACGTGAATTATACTTGAATTTACATAACTTCATTGCGCGCTTTACTGAAAAGTCCTCAAAATAAAATATGAAATTAATTAAAATTTTTACATATAACAAGCATTCCTTGGGAAATCCTTTACATAGCCTCTTTCTACCGATAAACTGTAAACCAGTAAAATCTTCCACAATTTTATTGATCGCATCAACATAATTCACGTTTACCTTCTTGCAATCGCAGTTGAAGATAAACAGAAATTCACTGAAGTTAAACGTCAACGAAAGAGACTGAATATCGTTCAAAAACGTGCACACTTAATTCACGTAATATAACGTGCTTCAAATCCATTTACGAAGTTCCATTGCATTCTCCATAACGAGATGGAATAGGAAACCGATTTGGTTTATCCCGTTGGTGTGTACTACACCATGTACTACATACGTATATAAACGGCGTCACTTAATCGACACCATTATTGATCGAATCAGCGTCTGTCCAAGCCAAATGAAATCCGAGCTCTTTTTTATCTCTGTATCTCCCCTCCACCACTTTTTTCCCCACGATTTCCCTCAAAAGCTATTTCGCGCGTTCAGGGGAAAAAAAGCTCGTCACAGCGGTACTGCAGCTGCGCTCTCTCTCTCTCTCTCTCCCTCTCTCTCTCTTTCTCTCTATTTGTAATTAGTTTTGTTTACCGGCCAGCTTATATCCGCTCGATGCGCCTCTATTTACGAACGATACTGTGAAACGAAGCTTTTGCCCGCTGCACACGTCCAGCCACTGCCGCATGTCGCGCTCCCCTCTATAGGTACGTAAGAAATCACTGCAGCTCGACAAATACTGACTTTCGAATGTACTCGATAGTAGTGCTTAGTAATTTATTATTTATTTTTGTTGTAAAAAAAAACCGGTATTAATTTAGTTTAAAACCTTCTTCGTAACTGAAACTTTGATTAGGAGTGCATCTGGGTCAAAATAAGTAATTAAATTAAGAAATTAAAATGTCAATTTAAGCTTAATTTAGTCTTAATTACAACTGTATAAATTCTTTTAAATTTATACAATTTTATGGAATTAAGATCCGTAGATATTAGCTTTATATTGTAAAAGAGTATGGATGTAATTAGGAATTAATTATGGTGAAATCCTATGCACCGATACAGACGATTCTCTTCAAGAGTCCTTGGATTTCCGAAGATTGCAAGCCCCATGGCGACACAATTAGCGTATGGCCGGACTCGCAAGCGTCGACCTACTTTTATAGCGAACAAGTCAGCGGTAATGCCAAGTGTCAGTCATTGTTGTATTATACTTTAAAGAATTTAGAGGCGAGTTTATTTTTCACGGGCTTTGGTCGCGCCGGCAGCAAAATGTCGCTACACTCGGATTAAAATAATTGCGCGCACGTCTTTGGGCGTGTATATTTTTTACGAAACGCGCCGACGTCTTCTTCTTCCTCTTCTTCTTACTTGAAAAATTCCCTCGACTCGTCCGTTGTTCCCTGTGAAATATTCACGTCAGTTCGAGCGCAGTGCGAAAAAGTGCGCTCGTGTCTTGAGGATATGCGGGATCCACGCGAGACGCCGCGCCGCCACCTTGTCGAGGTGCTTTTTTTGAGGGAATCGCCGAGCGGAGAGACGCTTTAGCGACACGTTTTTACAAAGTGCGTTTAAATTGTGTAAAAGCCTTTTCATGAAAATGTAACGGTAGTTCTTGGGAAATGATGGATTCTAATAGCTTGTGTTCGTAAAATTTATTTTAATATTTTTTGAATGTACGGCATTATGGCATTAGTATAGATTGATAATAAATGGCTATTAATAGAGAAGGGCAAAAATGTTGAATGTAACATGGTTGTATACTTTATTATTCACTATTTTATCTGCAAATGCAAACAAATAAATGATATTCCAAAAAATGTTATTTTTGCTCGTATAACTAATCTCATATAGATTCCAGTATACGATCGCATTCAAATGATTTTTTTAAAGCATCTTCACCATTTTATAGACTTTGAAACTATAATATTTTTTTATACTGAAGTTATATGGTTGCTTTGAATGGCATAGTAAAAAAAATATTTCTCTATTATTCCACTCTATTGCAATTCCATGACTCACACTACTTGAGTTTTTTTTTGTGTATATTTAAACGTACTTTTTCTAGAATTTTAGATTGACTTCTCGAATATCATTTAAAATATATGCGTCTTTTCTAATTATATCGTTTTAGGACAATAATATTTCGTGAAAAATTTAATGAACACATACCTCTATTTTAGTATAAATGTGTTTTTTTATTCTCCAGTTCAAATATTCTTGGCCTGTTTAAAAAAAAAAAAGCGAGACTATGAATTATACATGTGCAATGTAAAATGTAGAA
This sequence comes from Megastigmus dorsalis, assembly GCA_900490025.1. NCBI lineage: Eukaryota > Metazoa > Arthropoda > Insecta > Hymenoptera > Megastigmidae > Megastigmus > Megastigmus dorsalis. The sequence continues at coordinate 5,880 of UELU01145717.1, forward strand.
GTTTTTATACATAATATTTTCGTGCCTCGCAACAAAATCGGTTTTCAACGCGAATTCCCGACGCGTATAGAAAATATATGTTCTGTATACTCGCTTGTTACATTTCTTTTAATTTCCCTTAATTAACGCGAAATGTTACTTGCATGAGAATCATTCATCGAATGCCGTGTAGCAAAAAAAAAAAAAAAAGGATTGAATCCAACGCGCGGTGACACGTCCGGCCTTTTGTACGCCACACAGACACATAAAAAAAATGCAAAGATTCCTTCTCTGTTTTTATTCATAAGATTTAAAAATATGTCGTCCATTCATTAGTGGTAGCTTTTCCACGAAGAAGCTCTGCTGCTCCTGTATCGATCAATAATATATTGTAACGAGTCAATATAAACTAGATCCATCAACAGCTACATCTGTCGATATATCTGTCAACGCCTCGATCAACACTGTCCATTAGCGTCCGCGCTAATTACTTACGGCGTATACAACAAGCGACATAAGCAAAAAACAAAGTTAGCCCGCGATTCGCGTGGACATCTATAAATATCTCTGTGTATAAAAGGCAAAGTAATTCGTGGCTCGATGGAGGTAAAAAAAAATCAAAACTCACAATGTATCCCGAGGCGCTATAAATCCCTAGCCCTTACCCAATAGTTCGACTCCTACGGTCAGATATCTTTATGTTGCGGACTCCGTCACCAACCGGAATACAGAGAGAGAGAGAGAGATACGACCATAAAAGTATAATAATGGAGAAACGGCGCGATGACTGAGGCGCGTGTATACCGAGGAGAAGAAAAAGAAGCAGAATAAGAAGACGGAGGGAGACGCCGCGGGGCTGTTGCCGCGGATGCTCGCGGACTCGTATAATGGGCCGAGGGGTTTATACATCCTCGGTCGGGCCAAGTTTGCGTTCGTTTGCGATATCGAATCCGTGATCGGATTTCGTGGGCTGGATTCGCGCTGTGCCCCGTTCCTTCCCCTTCTCTTGCGCTGCACATCGCTCCGTTTATATATACACACATACATACGGACACACACACACACACACACGCGCGCGAGCGGACTCCGAGCTTAAAATTTGCTCGCGGGCGGGGATAATGTAGCGGAAGGAATCAGCTGCGGAATTTTGCAGCTGTCTATCAGCGGTCCTGGGACGAGCGCTAGGCTATATAGATAAGGGACCTTGCAACCGCCGCGGCTTAGCTTGTTGTTCCCTCTTTTTTTTTTTTCTTTTCACTCAGCGAGAGGCTCTATTTTTCCAACAAGGGCCCGATTGGAAAGATTTCCACTCGGCTGGAAATGGCGCATTCGAATAAATGATCGATCCGCGGTGCTTGTACCTTTTAAAACTACGACCTGTGACCTCTTTGCCATATTATTATTCAAGATGTTTTTTTCCCCTGCACAATTGCGATCGGGGATTTAAAGGTGCTAAACGGATGAGCGTGCGGCTGTTCAATTGCAGGACTATGTATCCCACTTAGCAAGAAACGTTGCAGAAATGTTTCTAAAACGTTTCTTTGAAAACTGTTTCTCTGAAAGTGGAAAAAACATTTCAGAAACGTCGCAGAAACCTTAAAATGTTCGCTTTCGGTGACTCAGGAAATGTTTCCGATGGGTATATGATTCATAAAGTTGCTTTGACCACGTTGCAGGAACGTTACAGAAACGGTTTACGTGAAACATAGAATAGAATACCGTTAAACCGAACGAATATATTTTTGAGTTAAGATCTCTGATGCCCATGGGTCGTATCATTCGGATGGTAACGCATAAAATTCACATCATATCACTTTTAAAAATAATTAAAGCACATTTATTTCTAGGTTCCTCGTGAAACGTTTCTGAAACGTTTATGCAACGTGCCCAAAGGAAATTTATAAATCATATACCTATAAGAAACATTTCACAAACGTTTCTGCAACTTTTATTGCTATGTGGGATATTGCAACTTTCATACCGTTTGATTTATACAGGTGCTAAGCTGAACTACGCGTTGCCTTGGGACATGTAGGCATTTATTTTTATTGTCTCGCTATGAGTACAGCTGTCTAAGTGTCATGTCCTTGAATTCGAGAGAGGCCGTTCTCCTTGCTGCTGCTTCGCAGACATCCGGACTTAAATTTTAAGGCAATCAATCGACGTTGGTTTTTTTTGAGCGGTTGTCATTTATTATCGAGGGACAGCGAACGCTTATGTTGTTAACGTACCTGTGGGCATTTTGTAGCAGGAGCGAGACGAAAATTGATTTTATAAATATATATAACATTCTTTTACAGAAATTAAAATATTTTTAAAGTATTTTTAAAATTCATTGTTTTCGGCTTATTAATTTATTTTATCAATGTAGTTGGTATATTAATGATATTTTGATTTAACATTTATAAAACTCTAAATTAACGGATGCTTAAAACAGCGAAACATTTTGCGCGGCCATACAAGAAGAAGAGCAAAGAAAATAATTAAAACATAATAATTGGTAATGTTATTCCTAAGATATTTCACTCGAACATATATAGACACACAAACATTTCACAATTGCAAAGCTTCCTCCTAACTGAATACAATAAATTATATTTTCTATTTTGTGGTAAAATTCTACTATAAATAAGTATTCATCTATAGAAAATTTTGATTTATAACAGATAAAGGTTTGTTTTTGGGTTCGTACACTAGATTGAAAAAAGAGAAATTGAACCGATCAGTTTTATAAAGTGGATATGTATATATTGGAATAAATGATTAAATTTGAAGAAGTTGTGATGTGAAGTGATAATACAGTTTTTTTTATCACAAAGTATATTATTAGCAAAAATTTTTCGAATAAAAGTTGATATTGTAATAGAAAAATACTTACGCAGAATTATCAAGCTTAAAATATGACCAATTTTTTTTTTTCGCTAGGAAAGTAAGAGCTTGACAAAGCTACTTTTGTTTTTACTTAAATATTGAATTTTTAATCATTAAAGTATTAAAAAGAGATGGAAATTGTTATTATATATTATCATATTTTCTGCGGTAACACAAATTTTGTATCATTATAGTTAGTCTTAAATGAATTTATTTAACACTATAGTTATTATAATTAATATATTATTAGTTTAACGAGAAAAGTCACCATCAACTTGTACAGACATTCAGTGAGATTATGATTGAAAAAAAGTCTATAGCTTTTATATACTTAGGTAACTATGATAAGTAGATTAATCTCGAGCATAGTAGGACACATCTTACTATATACTGCATGCATGCTTCTATACTTATGTAGATATAAATACACTGCCTAGGCTATCGCAGGAAACTTTTATCAGTATTTCCCCAACTTTCATGTCGGTCGAGAGAGAAGATCCTTTTTTTAATTTAAAGAAGGTCCTTGTGCGCTCTAAAAACTTAGATATCTTTCCTGATTTTTCCTCGAAAACCAATTTTACTATATGCACCGTGGACAACCTCCTTTTCATAACTCATTACACTTTATCAAAAGGAATTTCCCATCTTTCAGAACAATGTTCGAAAAAAGTAAGAAACAGTTTCCCGAGTTAATCTACAACACATTTCACCGTCTACAATATTTGATTACATTACATATGCAGCGAATGATTTCCAAACAAAAACAATGAATAATTGACTCGTGAGTTTTAATTAAAGTTTAAATGATAAAGTACATTGTAAAATACGAATTAGTATTGTTGGATCTGGTCACGCGTCAGTTGAGATCTACGAGGGTTGATAAATTCGGTTAGCAAGCCGCATTTCAATCATATTTCAGGCCATCGACGAACCCGTCCGCAGAGTAGCGGTTTTGGCAATTATAATTCAGAGAGCTTACCGACAATGAAAATCTCTACATAAATTTAAAGATCCGCATTATTAAATTTGTTGATTTTACAAGTAAAGACTATCCATATACGGTTTAATTTTTCTCACTCGATACAGCATTTTAAACAAAAATAAGTATGATAATATAAATATCTTCGTGGTAATCGGCACTCGCGGTAAACTATATGTTTTTCTTTTCATTTTTACAACTAAATTTCGCGTCGTTTTAGTAATTTTTTTCCTGTATATAACAACCGCGAAATATGCAAAAATGCATAAATAAGAAAATGTATAAGATTATTGAAAGTCGAATGAATATTTAAAAAAGAAACTTAGTGATCAAAAAATCGATCCACAAAACACATGCGATTTAACGAATTCCGGACTTATCAACTTGTTTGGTTGAACTAAACGTACGATACTTTCGAATGTTGAAACTTTTTTTATAATTCCATGAATTCTATAAAAGATTAAAAATCTATTTGCGTTCACAGCAACAACTCAAATTGAAATGAAAATCCTCAAAGTATACCCCATGAAAATACATGGCACGAGACGCTTCGAATAGCGCTTCGTAAGCGAAAAGCCATCGGTTAACCGAGACACGCGCCCCGCGGACTGTATACTGGCACCACAAGCCTATATATAAAAACAAAGAAAACGTCAAAACTAAATCGCGCACTGCTTACGTACCCCTGGGTCGCAGTTGTAATCTGCGGCAAGGAAGGAAGCAAAGAAGCCTCGCAGAGATGCTTCATAGGCTCATTTCTATAATATAAATATATATAGAGAGAGAGAGAGAAAGAGAGAGAGAGAGAGAGAGAGTGAGAGTAAGTTGGCACAGTGCACGCACGTGGGGCTCGCAGCGGCGGCAGCGGCGCGCAGCAGCTCCCAAGCTCACGAGCGCGGCCGCGCGACAACTGACTGAGACCTGACGGCCAACGGACTGATTCTCTCTCTCTCTCTCTCTCTCTCTCTCTCTCTCTGTGAATACCCACCCCACCAAGGGCCTCTCTGACGCGCAGTTGCGCGCGCGACATCTCAACCCCCCCCTGTAACTATATATATATATATATATATATGTATATATGTGCCTTTCGGCTCCCTCCGCACCACCACCCCTACGCCTAGGCGCACACGTCTGTTTCTTTCGACCCCTTCATCTTCCGCTTCTCTTCATTCCTCGCTCTCTTCCCTTTTTTTTTGTTGCTTTTATTATAGGAGCCGCGCGGCCGCGTAGCTAGTCCATATACGAGACAGCCGCCGCCGCCGCTGCTGCTGCTACCGCTGCTGTATATGCAAAAAGCGACGGCGCGCGTTATGCGTACATATTATAGGCATCCATCGATTCGTGATATACACACGTGTCTCTTCTGGAAAATCTCGTTCCATCACGGCCGCAGACGCTTTCTTGGCCTACATATGGCGGTGGAAAGTTTGCATCTGCGGGAGCACAGTCGAGGGAATAAGGTTTTACGATCGGAGGATGGAAGGACTTTGGCACAATGGCCCTTCAAACTCTGCGCCTTCTGCTCGAGAACTTTATATTATTATATGCCTATATGCATATGTATATATAGGCGCGCCGAATCAGCTCGCCGATTTCAGCCGCGCGTAGCGATAATAATGAGCGCCGACGGCCGTTTATTATCCGAATGACGTTTTTGGCCGACTCGCAGCAGCACTGCCTATACATATATAACTAAAAACTGTTCATTTGGACAAGGCTTTTGTACAGCACGCGGACCGACTCATCGATGGCTTTGTATAAAGATGCGCCTTATTGCAGTCCTTAATTAACGCGCTCGAGCCTTGGCGATGATTGCCGGATTTATAGGCCTTCTTCTGTATACTTTCTTTCCGAGAATGCCTCGGACGAGTCTTTGCTCGGTACCGCGAATTTCTATGAGAGAATATTCGGAACACTGATTGGACGATGCGCTCTTAACGAGTAACGTCTAGCCAGTCTACTTGTACACATATAAGACTACAGATGATGGAAAAAAGTATTACGAGTATATTTTATACAAATAAAGTTAATTGAAACTTTATATTCAGTCCTATATTACATTGAGAGCAATAAATATTCACTACATTTCTTATACTCTGTACTAACTTTGAAACTTTTTGAAAGTAAAATATAGGCACTCCTATACGGACATGTTTTAATCACAGACAATCAGCATTTTGATTTTTTTAATACTTACGTTATCGTTGAAAAACTGAACCTCCAAAGTTCGTGGGCTCAAAAAAAATATATTCGATTCCCGAAACATCGACGTACGTGAAAGCCTCCAGTATACGAGGCTAAAAAAACCGCTTAAGTATCGATAGAATAAGCAACAGTACGTGTCCAACGACATTCCGGGGCTCATCAGCGAATGCACTCGTGTCGAGGAAGAAGGAAAGATAGAACGAAAAAAAAAAAGGGTCTCGGTCGCGATCGACGATCGTCAGATGCGACTAATTGAACTTTGCGCCTCGAGCGGCTAACGAGTATATAGAGGGGCTGCGCTTTAAAGCTTCCAGCTGCGACGTTAACGTGACGTTTGACAGATTCGCGTCGCAAGGCCGCAGCGGCGAGGCAAGGGAGAAAATTCAAGCAGCGGCGGCGGAGGCGAGATAAGTGGCCTGTTCTCTTTGCAGCAGCAGCAGCAGCAGCAGGAGCCGCGGGAGCCACTCGACCCGCTGCCGTTCCGCCCGCATCATCAGCAATTTTCAAAAACCACGCCCGCTTATTCTGTACATCTCATCTCCTGCTGCAAGCGGCCTTTCTCTCTCTCTCTCCCTATTGGCCTATACGTCTCGACCATTAGCAAAGAATTATTCCGCGGATGAGGGACAGTACGGCTCTTGCGACTCATTTGGACCTCTGGTAAAGGATCGACTGTATAACGTTGTGATTTTTTTTGCCAACTGACCTTCAAGAAATTGATTTTTACTTATATACCGAATCTCGGTTCTGGTGAGCTCTCTAATCTGGCGCTCCGATGAAAAAAGCTTCATCATATATAATACGCGATCAAAGGGCCTATACCGGATTCCCGATTCCCTTATCTTCTCGATAATATTGGGAAAATGCATATAGGTATATTGATTAAATATAAAGCGCGCGCACGGCATGTCTCGCCGTATCCGAGTGCATTCTATACCCGAAGCCCACGTCGAAGTCTCGCTGCAGCTTCCCCATCTCGAATTTTCCGCCGGCGTCGACTTGTACAATGTAAGTCACGATTCACGGATACGATTCGCGCGCCGACGCGGATAAACAGTTAAATGATGCTTAACGCTTTTCCTTTGGCCTTTTTTATTCACCCATTGTGTGGCGAGAGTTTTCGATTCGTATTAGATTATTGCAGAGCTGCGGCAAGTCGATTAGAATTGAAGTTAATCTGGTAAATGGATGTCTATCCGCGATGTATATATGCACAGCTCCGCAATCCACAAACTCGCGTTAATATCATTTCAATTACAAACATTCTCAAATTCATCCGTAATGGCTTAAATCAAAATTCTACTGCAGTTTGGCATTGCTCGCGGTTATATGTATCATTTCGCGGTATGTGCAGCAGCTCTGCCCGCGTCCAATCTATCAAGCTGAATCATCGATAGTTGGAAAATGGCGAGGCTTTCATTTTTGGCCGGCGCGAGTCTATTGTTAAGAGTTTGCGGTGTACAAAAATTGCTTTCAAAATTACTCATAGAACATTTTTACGATAGGATTTCACTTTCATTTTTACGGATACCCGGAACGAATTACTTTTGGGATATAGGTATTCACAGTATTTGAGTTGATTAGCTCTTTGGTGCGCACTTGGCCCGTAAGTAAAGGCTTAAGTCGTATAATAATCTGTTTAAGTGAGCATTCGTTCAAATTTCAATGAGCATTTACTCTAGCCGCGAGTTTAATCCTTTTATCCAGAAAATCAGAGCTACTCACCCCGAGGTATTTAAAAGACATAAAATTGAAATTACGGCCGCTTTCACCGCGGGTAAACAGTCCAATGCCTTTCATTGTGTAGGCTTTGGTATACCTAGTGGTTTCGGTTTACGTGGACGCAAAAAGTTATTAGCCTTTTATGCGAGAAGAAAATTTTGCGTAATCAGTTTACCGCCGTATAGCATGTATAGGACGTAATTGCGTTTAAAAGTTTAGTTTTTAAAAAAAAAAAACTTTCTCACCACTATCGGTCATACTTTAATGAGATTATAAAGTAATGCATCTAAATAAACTTTATGAAATTTCCAACTATTTTATTAAAAGGCAAATTTCTTATAAATGTCACCGGATTTTCGAAATATTGAAATAAATTATACTCATTGGTCCAGCATAGAGTAAAAGTCTTTTTTTGTCAGGCCTCTAAAAATTCAAAACAAAATCAATAGCCGCGCGGCATCTTGACGCGGCCCCGGAACTACAGCGAGTTTTGTCCGTAATAAAACGGCGCCTCGCCGTAGTTGTAATTAAATTCTCAAATTGAAGAGAGAGAGAGAGAGCGAGAGAGAGAGAGAGGGAGAAAGAGTGGGTCTTATGCGCGGTCGCTCGCACCGATGACCCGAGTCCATTCCAAATCCACTAAGTGCTCCTGATTCCGGCGATTTGAATACGCCCGCACTTTATCCGTGTATATAGTCATACTTCCATTTGGCTGATGGAAAAAGTACTCGTAGATCAAAATCAAGCCCCTCCTATCCCCACCTCCCACACCCGGGCGTATATGTGCAGCGAGCCATTGAGATTTACTCGCACTTCGGATGCGACGATTGTCGTTACACTGTCTCCCCGTATTATATACTTGAAAATCTCTCTCGCGCGCACTTGCACACGAGAATTCGAATTCGCGGAGATATTGAGAAATGTCGAGCGTTAAGCGATCTTGGAAAAAAATTATACCAGCGGCGAAAGATTTTTCGTCGCAATATTTTTTCGATTATTTACATCGAGACGTTTGCTCGCTGCGGAATAAATTAAAGCGATTCGCCGCCGGAAGTTGGATCATTTAAAGGGATTTTATTTTTGCGATTATATTATTTGTTACGTGTAAAGTCTCGAATGCTTTTTTTCGACTCTTCCGCGTTCGAGTTCTGCCGAACTGCGTCAACGTGTAATGCAATTGAAAAGGAGAGCGTGGTTCGAAGCTAAGCAGGATATGAAGTAGTGCACATAAGGTGAAGACTTGTAAACAGTTTTAAAAGCTCGGAAAACTTGATTTAAAGGGAATGCTCTTGAATCTTCGCGGCAGCGCAATTTTAGTCTATAAATTCTATGGCTTCTGATAGACGGTATATTATTTTGCAAAGACTGACTTATTCAATATCATTTAAACAATACAGTACTATGTTAACTGGGATTTAACGGCATAAAGACACTGAATAAAAAGATATCTTGTATTAAATGCACGATTCATGAACTCCACAATTAACGAATAGTAATTATATTGAGAACGAATAAGTTTATTATTAAAATCTTGTTCTTAACTATTAAGAATTAATATTTCAATTTATTCGTACTGAGAGCTTGTATCTCTCAGTAATGTCTGTATTTTTTCAGCATTTATTTCATTATAATGCGTGGATTCCATGAAAATGTATGTATACAAAAGCGTGAAAAAAGGAGGCTTTGGCACGCTCCGAGTATCGTCTCATTGGCAATCAGTATACAGTCGTCTTTCCTTTTAGTTTCTTACTCTACTCTATTAATTCATCCATATTCATATATGGATATATGGAATCGTTACCCGAAGACGATATGGAGTGGAAAGTGTATAAAAGTGTATACGAAATAATTGTTATTATTAATGACAATATTTCCAGCTACGGCTTATAGTTACAAGACTTCTAGATAGATTTAGACTAACACGTTTAGATTAAAATAAGAAAAGTACAGGTACTCCTGGCTAAAATAATGAGCCAATAGCACTAGCGAATTTTATTGTGAACATATTGAGACCACTAGGAAACGATGGAAAATATGTAAATTTTACGTATACCGAAAAATACTATTCGATTTGGAAACTGAGATGTCAAAGATATTTCGGTAATAAAGATTTTAGAAATATATTATTATTCAATTTGGCAGGTCTACGAATATGAGATAGTGTAACCAATTATTATTTTATCGATTTCTTCAAAAAGATATTTGTTTTTTAAATAATTTTTAATGTATAGTTATATTAATTAAATATTTGTATGATTGAATTGAAAAATTGCATTTTTTGGAAATCAAAGTTCTGTAGTATACTTGACAATATTTAAGCTTGATTGAAGAATCGAATATCAAATTTATTGTATTAAATGATTGGTCACATAATATTAATGGATGAGTTCAATTCTCAGTGTACATTGATCACGTGTAAAAGTAGAAACTTTATTTTGAGATATTTTCACGTTAACTTTTCATCCCTCATCCTCTGTGATACATGAAGTGTCATCATAATACATATGAAACGTTTTTAATCAAATATAACAATACAATTTAATAATTCAATTCTCGATTCAGGCACACTTGGCCTATTGGAATTCGCGCAACATAGGAAAATTCAGCTAACCCGAGAAAATTTGCTGACGTTAAATTTAAAAAAGAATTAAGGAGGAAAGTGTGGCGGAGGGTCGGTGGCATGCGCGCGGACACCACGAGCTGCGTCTGAAATTGACATTGTCGCCGCGGCGAGTCTAACTCCTGGCGACTACTTGCGGCCCGCATGTGAGCAACTGGCACTACAAGTATCTCACTTATATACTGCACACTTCTCTCGCCAAATCTTCCATTTCAATTCTCCAATCTTCGCTTCTTCTTGTGGAGTTTCTGTTTGTCTCTCTCTCTCGCTCTCTGTAAAATTTCTTTTTTATACAATAAGACTGATGGATATGGATCGCTCCTTTATATTAAATTTGAAAGACTGAAAATGTGACTGCGAAAAACCAAAAAAATAAGAAAATGTATACTCTAAAGAATAATTAATGTTGTATAAAAATGTACATTTTGTAAACTATTACAAATAAACTTATATCTATATCTATCTATCTCTCTCTGTCTCTCTCTCTCTCTCTTTGCCGCTAGAGCGATGTCGGAGTGGGCGGCTGATGCTTCCCTCAGACTCAACAGCCTCGGGATGTAACTTAATTCTATGCTCTCATAGAGACCCCATGTAGATGCCTTTAATCATCTAATCGTATAAGTTTTTATAGTCTTCGCTTTTTCTATGGAAGTACACTACCGGGGTCTTGTGTGTGAGGCTGGCTGAGGCGCTGCTGTGTCCTCACCTAGACCACTGTTCGGTAGTATTGCTGGATGCTACTCAGGAAACACGAAACCGACTGCAGGTGTTACAGAACTCATGTGTTCGTTACGCGTTGGGTCTTAGTATACGGACGATCGTGTCAGCCCTCATCGTAGGGCCCTGGGTTGGATGCGCACTGATACAAGGAGGCAATATTTTACGGCGGTACTTGTGTAAAAAGTCATGCGTATGCATCTCCCAGACTATCTACGGTGTCTCTTCTCTGCATATGTGCCCAGGAGTTTGACGAGTGGGGTGACGAAAGAACTCGCTCCACCCTTAATGCGCATCGAGACTGGAAGACGATCTTTCCAAGTCCGAGGTGCGCATTTTTGGAATTCCCTACCTACCGAGATTAGGAATATTCCTTCCCTCGGTAGGTTTAAATTATGTGCTGTCCCATATACATACATCTTTCATTTAGTGGTATGAGTGTATTTCAGAGATGAGTGAGAGGAGTGAATGACATATTTTATAGTGTGAATGTGTCTAATTTTAGTTCCTTGACCGATAGATATTAAAATACGTATTTTATAATTTATTTGCTTTAAACAAATTGTTTGTACATACTGCGCACTATGACATTACTACTAATTATTATAAGACAGACTTACTGTGATAACCTCGAATATTTAAGATTTTGTAGCGACTGTGATAGAACAGAATGATTATTGTGTGCATTATTTTATTTTGTTCGATTTGGTTCATATTATCAATGTTTTCCAATTTTGTAAATAATTTGCAAATAAATTCATATCTATATATCTCTCTCTCTCACCCTTACGGTCTTCCTCCCGCGGTAAAAACTTACGCTTCCTCTCTTTTATGTACAGGAGCTCTATATATATCAGGCTGATTTAACAGCTGTGCAAATATAATAAAGATTTATAAAGATATATATGTATAACTCGCGAAGAGTCACGAGAATCCTTAAGGAAGCGAGCTTTCGAGTTTCTCTACAGTCGCGAGTGCGCCATTTCACTTTCTTCGAGTGGTCAAACTTTCGCACATTCTCTTCAATGATAATCCGCCGGATATTGAAACATATACCCTGCATCGCCGCGGTGCAATATTATAATACGGGAATCGCACACGTACAGATTTTCAAAAAGATTCACTCCATTCGAGATCAGCGATATACATCTTTTAGGTGATTATGATTTATTTGAATCGTTAAATATCCCCTACGACGAGCTTGGCCAGTTCATCCAACTAATATGACGCAAAGTCATCGGAGCTCAAGTTAAATTTATCTGCGAAAAAACCTACCGTGCGATTCTTCACAGTATCTCTCGGCCACAGTTGTTTTGCCTCCAGAGCACAGACAGCAGTGGTTGCGACGATGCGAAGCGCGCCGAGATAAAGGCTCATCGCCTCAGCAGAGTCAGCTACATATACATATATAACGCTATCTGACGGAAGCACGGCTCGACGCTCTGCTCTCCTCAAAGAACGAGACTCGCGCGATCCAGCAGCCGAAATGCGACTGCACCAAGGCTACCGGTGCACCTCCTATTACATATAGGTATATATTACCCATATATAGACGGCTGACCATTACTCGGCCATTACACCGGGTTTCACCTCTATGAGAAAGCTCTATTGTCGCGAATTGCTCGCGCCCGACTTTTATGCCCCTGCACTTATACGACCCTCGTTTTATGTATCGCTGGATTCGCGCGGAGGGAGGGCGTAACGAGCTTTCATGCGTCTTCGTACGCCTCCTTCGACATTTCTCATATACGGCTGCAGCTTGACATACTTATGTATATTATATATATACGTTTTTTCGATTAGCAAATCTTATCGAGGACTATTGAGTCTCGAGCGACGAACAATTTACTACGAGGGAGAAATCTTGAAAAAATCATTTCGAAAAAAAAAAAGGAGGAGGAGGAAAAAGACGAGTCGCGATATCTCTATATACGTTCGCGCGTTGCTTATACCAGCCGCTTCTGGTGGCACGTACCTTGTACAAGCTGTGCTCGTGGCTGACAAGCCGCACGATCGATTAATAGTTTGCTCCCCGCGAAATCTCTATATCTCCGGGCCTCTTCTGCACGCCGCGCGACCTCTCCTATGTATATATGTATATATATATATAACGAGGTGAAGGAGAGAAAGGGAGGGAGAGAGAGAGAAGCTGCGGAGACGTCGCGCGGCGCGAGGTATAGGCAAGAGAGGAGGAAGGAGGAAATTGCGAGCTGCCTCCGGGAAAACAGAAATGTCTGTCGGCCTGTCAGCCGAGCGCTTCGCCACCTCGCGCGCTCTGCACCGGCGTATACCTCTGTCGCGCACCAGCACCAGCACCAGCGGCATCATCGATCTTTTGATCTCTGCCGCTCCTGGCGTAATAGGCGTTTTGCTTCCGCGGTTCTCGAGGGGCGAATCTGCTCGCGGCGGCGTTGGCGTTGCCGACGAGAGACGCCTCCTTATTGCGTGCTAATTGCCGCCGAGACTTCGTGTCCCGGGAAAACGAGTGTGTCTGAGAAAGAGAGCTCTATGGAGCTTTGTCGCAACGTCGCGAGGCTGAGAGTTACAGCTCCTGATTGACCGAGACCCATGCGTGCGGTTTTTTTTTCATCGCGCTGCTCTTATACGATTATGTTTTTTCTTTACGGTGGAGCCGTAAAATTCGCCAAATATTTCTTTGAAAATACTTGGAGTATTCGTTAAACAATGTATCCGATGATTTTTATAGAGGAAAAAAGTTTGATGACTCGATAAGAAGAACGATTCTTATGGAATCTGTTAGCCTAAGCGATTTGACGCACGGAACACTCTTAAAAATTTATGTGCACTTCGCCCATCGCCCATAGAAAAAGGGTACTTCGACCTGGAGATTTGCCTAAGCTCAACAGACGCACACACACACACAGAGCCTAGGATGATTTTCGTTGATGTTCGCGGCTAAAGCCGGAAAAGGCTTGTAACGAGAAAGAAGGAAAAATTAAAAATCCCCTCACTCGGACTATAGGGATGGAAATGAAAGCGCACCGGGGTCCCGGGCAGAATGGAACAAGGGTCAATCTCGTCATCTGATCCGGAAAACGTGCTCGGCATATATAACTCGTCCGAGATGTAAGACCGAGTGCGTGTGGATATATGTATATACGGGGGCCTAGGCCGTTTAGCCTCTCCCATAACTCTTATACTCATCCCTCAACTCCCTACCTATACGTGCGGCACAACTCGAAAAGTATATTCGGCGATTGTCCCTCGTATGCATATAAAAATCCTCCAAACCCGACTAGTCGATTAATTTTCATATAATCGCTTCCTTTTTTTTTTCTTTACACAATTTTTTCGTTATATACTCTGCTTCTATATAGGCTGGACGTATAATCTCTTTGTAATCGCTCAGTGCGAGTGTGCGAGATTATGATATCAAGGAGCTGGGACTCGAGTTATAATTGAATCTCGAGGCGGCTCGTGCAGCGGTACAATTGCAGGGCGACACTTGATCCGAGACGTGCGCCAAGAAACTACTGAGAAAAACCTTTGACGCGCTACATTTGCGTGTACATATATATATACACGTGCTGCTGAGTTTTTCTGGAACAGATATATACTCGACCAGATCCAGGTCCACAATTTACACTTAACTTTCTCGCTACCGGGGAAACGAGGGGCTTTTTATTTCCGAGATCTTCGTATATATCCTCGAGACAAAAATAAAAACTATCCCTCGCGATCGAGGCGTTAAACCGTCATGGGTCGAGTAAAAATATTTTTAAAGCTCGGAGCTTGGCTCTTTTTCGGTTACACAATACACACGTCTCGCCGTGAGTGTCCGCAGTGTCCACCGTAAACCGCTGCAAACGCTGCTCGCTAATAAAATCTATAAGACCGCGAAATAAAAAATGAAAAAAAAAGGAAGAAAAAACCATATAACTACACTCGATCGAATCATCGCGAAAGTTTAATAAAAGCTCGCGTATAGCGCCGCGCTGTAAATTTCATCAATTTTCCCTTTTCGCGTATACGAATATAATGCACAAATAACACCGATGATTCGCAGTGTCAATAAGCACGCAGCCGGTGGAAAATGAGCATCGGTCGAAATCGGTCGGCAGTCGGTGAAAGATCGCGTGGACAGCTGCAGCGCTAATTGTCCTAATTGTCGGGGGGCGCGATATCGAGACAGAGAGGCTGTTCTAATGTCCTAATGACGTGTCGAGCGACAGCCAGGGGGGATGGAATCGAGTTATCCACGGGGCTACAGACTGTATCCCGCGATATCCGGTTAGCGCGGGCTCCGTCTGCCCTTCCGATATACATCGTGCCTCGTGGATTAACATCGAATCCCACTCGATGCACAGGCCGCGAAACTCGCGCTAAACTGGCCACGAGCGTAAGATACAGGCTGGACGTGTGAAATGGGTCAGAAGATCGCGAGACTGCCCGGAGATCGAGCGGCTATATCGATTAATCCATTTGCCCCGAGTGTGCGGTATAAGGTGCATTAGCGTTCGGCCGGTGAATTTTCGATTCGCCAAGCTGATAATCGATTTTGTATACCTTTATTTGATGCTCAGATTGTTCCTGCCGTTATATACGAATTACTTTGGGTTCATACCGATTGTTTTGAAAAACAAAAATAAAGAAAAAGGTGAAAACATCGAAGGCTGCGATGAAAAACTGAAAAGTGCATTTTGCACCCTCGCGCTCGTGCTATACGCCAATTATTCGGAAATGCATCGAGTTAGTTCGGCGCGGATCGCCATTGAATGTTCGTTAAATTTTTGCGCATGAAACGATATAGGAGGAGGCGGCAAAAAGAGGATCTATACGTCGCGAAGCTCCATTGAACTCTGTAGGCGCGCGTTGAAAATCAAAAACTGACTCTCTCTCTCTCTCTCTCTCTCTCTCTCTCTCTCTCACTCTCTCTCTCACTCTCGACAGGTGGCATACATATAACCAATTAGTCAAAAATACCGCTGACAAGGTCGGTTCTTGTGTCTCGTATCGGACAAAAAGCAAATAGGAAATATTTCTCAATTCGTTCCTATGGCATTCTTGTCGCGAAACAATTCTTTATTAGTTGGAATTCTGCCGCTCACGATAGCGCGCGCCTCTCGCCTTTCGCATCGTTCCCCGATTTATCCAAGACATCAAAATGAGAATTCGCGGTAGAACGCGAATACTTTTACTACGGTGTTACAACGTATATACGGACGTATAACATCTCATGATCAAGTCACACGATCATAAACAATAATTGCGGCGCCGCTTCGATTCGCGGCAAATATAGAAGCTGAGAGACAGTGAGAGAAGCGCCAAGTCGAAAAGTACTCCAAGATAATTGGTTCTCGACGGCTTGACTCGACGTCGATCGGCGCGCGTCAGCTTGACAAGCTCTGCGTCGGTTCCTCATCCGCGCGCTGCTGATCCACTCTTTTTTTTTTGCCAATGCATTCGCCGAGCTCGTTATTATAGGCAATAAGACCGAGCCGATAATCGCCGATGCTTCTGCTTTACACGAGCGCATCGACTCTGCTGCTCTCCAATGACTCTCCGTATATATATCTATGCGCGCCTCCCGATGAAATTATCGCAGTGTCTTTTTTTTTTGCTCTGATGAACTCGCTATAACGACCTCGAATGGGACGAAAAGAATGAGCTTCGTATTCTAGGATAATGTCCCAGTTGCGTAGATCGACTGATTGTGATTGCCGGTGAAAATAACGTATAGCTGTACGGTGTATACGTGCAGTCTGATGGTTTTAGCGGAGCTATTCTTGAAGTGGATTCTATATTACACTCCCGCAACATTTAAATTGGAATAATAGCGACTGATTGTGTGAGTTATTATTGTAGCCGCTTTACTCACGACTGCATGCAATTATTCGCGCCTTTTTTTCCCACAAGTGGGCGTGTACCGTAATGTTTTTTATAAGCTTCAAGTTTTTGAAATACTTAGGATTTGTAGTTGAGTGTACGGTGAAATCGAAGTGCGAGGTTTCGGTTTTGTTGGAAAAAAACTGGAGGAACGTAAAAAGCTTTTACTCTGCACCCTCGGTAGCTCGTTCAAGGAAAACAGATAATAAGAATTGATTGAATTATCGAGGACGTCAATTAGAATCGTTTGTTTAAGAAAAATATGGTTGTTGCTGCTTTGGCGTTACGTGTCATTAATCATGCTCAGTCTATTTTTACAGTTTCAATTCTTTAAGTTACAAGACTATAATAATTTATAAGATAAAAGATAAATTACCGAAACAAGAAAATTGCAAAATTATTAACTAGGTGTGTACAATTAATCTAATAATAAATGTTAATATTTTAAACTATTTAATCTATTACATTTTGATTCCTCGGAGAGAAATCTTTGTATTTTTTAATCAAACGGTAAACCATCTATTTACTCGTCTATTTATCAAACAAAAACAAGTCATCTAAAGTTAACTCTGGTGTTGAGTCAACATAATTCTTATCGAAGAAATGCAGTTGGTAGGAAGCGTAATATATAAGATATTCGATTAAAGTGTTTTATACTTTCAATGTTTTTTTCTCGCTCGGGTTTAATGATCATTTGTTTATTATTATGCACTTTGATCTAAAGATTTATATCTATATCAACATAAAACATTTATTAGCTCTAATTGGAATGTCTTTTTAGTTTTCGAGATATTTTATTATCTTCTAAAAATTAAAAATATGATTTGACCTTATACTCATTATTTTTTTTTTATATAATCGTTTATTTTATAATAAATTAAGATAACGCGAAGTTTAATGGATGACACATGATTCTGAATATAAAATCTGTATTCAAGGAAAAAATACATTATGTAACATGATTACAGCATTTTAAGTTCAACATATTTATTACCAAACGATTATATGCATAAGGAAAAGAATGTAAACTAGATTTCATTTTCGATCTAAATCCGAATCATATCAACAATAATTATTCCAGCTCTGGGAAAACAATTTAACAGTCAATGATATACAAACGGCATGGCGAGCATCGAGGCACTTGTACTATATCTTTTTACCCATCCCAGGGAAACGAATGAAGGAAACAAAGAAAGGTCAAAGGGACTTGGTAAAAAAGAAGATACGAAAGAGGAGAAGAAGAGGATGAAGCCGCGCGACATTCCTCCCATGATAGAAATCATGCGTGCGCAACAACTGGTTTGAGGCCGCGCTCGAGGATACACAAGGAAACACGCCACATATAGACTATACAATTCTCATTCTATCGTGCACCCCGAAGTGCAGGCTAACGAGAAGAGACGCCGCTTGGTGGGGGTCGGACACAAGCTATACTAACTCTCGCACACGCGTGTGACCGTGTGTGCCGCTGGCTCAGCAGCATTTGAGTCAAGTCGAGTTGTGGCGGCGAGTAGTAGTCGCCGGTCAGTCATCGTTCAGCAGCATAGAAACGGAGCGACTGGAGCAAAATGGAGCGCTGGAGAGGACGCGTGGCGGTGGTGACGGGCGCCTCATCGGGTATCGGGGCCTACCTCGTCGAGGTCCTGGTACGGGCGGGTCTCAAGGTCGTAGGACTCGCCCGGAGGCTCGAACTCCTCGAGGAGTCCGCCCGGAGGCTGGCCAAGCAGCCCGGTTCCTTTCATCCGGTCAGGTGCGACCTCAGGAAGGAGGAGGACATACTCGCGGCTTTCGCCTACGTCGAGGAGAAGCTGGGACCGGTCCACGTGCTCATCAACAACGCCGGCCTCATTGTCTCGGAAAAGATCATCGGTAAGTTCTAAGCCTGCATACACACACATATATATATATATATATTTTTTTTATTTGATTTATATACATAGAGACAAAATATTTCAAAGTAGTTTATACTTTCATGCTACAACTACGTTTATCCAGTTGTGCGTCAGTTTTAATCTTGCATCGAGGTTTCACCTTGATTTCGAAGAAATAGCAAGTTTCTGTTTAAACATATCGAGTCCTGCATTACCGAGCTAGACGTTATACCGTAATGTATTCAAACTGATTACAAAACGCGGTGCTTAATGAGCATATGTGTATGCATGCATTGATGGTGAAGATGAAGAACGTCGCATTCAATCGAGTGCTACATTTATAAAAAGAAGTAAATTAAGATTATAAATAGTTTTGCCATTACGCTGCAGAAGTTTATATGTGCGTTGTCGTTCATTGCCTTGGCTGTGTAGTATCGGCATGCCGTATCAGCGACGTGATGTAAGCGGCCAACAATGTTTCAATGCAATTAGCATGATAATTTAATAAAGTTTTTCTCTAGAGAAAATTCATGAATATAAAGAACGAGTGGCCAAGAAAACCGTGGGTATATTATTTAAATGGCACATACAAGATGATTTATCATTTTTAGATGTTTACATTGACACTAATACCTGTGGTTATAGAAACTAATTTTAGTCTATTTAGTAGAACGTTTTCTGATGACATCTTCTTTAAACTTGGGAAAATATACGTTGCTTTGCACTATGATTCTTGCAACATAGTCATTTCTGAGCGCAAATCAACCTATTAATACTGAAATTTATACGCACCAAAGAAATAGAATTCCAGTTTGATCTTTGAACAATTTCATCCTATCCATTTCATTAAACTGGTTTCCCATTCTCTATTACTGTCAATTAGAAGTGCGCGCTAGTATGAGGAATATGCCAAATCAAGGACGAATGCAGTCGGAGGCATCGTCTTCACGGTATACAGTGCGGCTGTACAGTATATAGGTAATGTAAGACAGGGTATTGATCGAATGATTTTTGGATTCTAATTTGAAGCGATTTTATTTGACACGAGAGTTTCAAGTAGAGAATTGGTAAAACTTCGGCAAGAAAGTAATGAAAGATATAGGCAATCTCGCAATTGGCGTAAACTTTATCGTAACATCAGCCTGGAGCTTATTTCCAGTTCAATTTCGAAAACCTCCAAAGCTGTTTTTGCAGATCGCTCGCAAACAGCAATTCTTTCTCCAACGTTCCAACATTTCCCAATTACTGCTATGCCATTTGCACTCAATCGCAATGCTGCGAGTATATAGTCGCAGAAAAACATTTACACTTTTACACCCCGAATGAAAACACTGTCCGGGACATTCGCTCGTTTGCAGACGGCTCCACCGAGAATTTCCGCAAGATTCTGGACATCAACGTACTGGCGGTGGCCATCTGCATAAGAGAGGCGAGCAAGTCGATGCGCAAGCACAAGGTCCACGGCCACATCGTCAACGTGAACAGTATGGCGGGCCACGACGCGCACAGGATCCAGGTGCCGGTGAGCATCTACTGCGCGAGCAAATACGCCGTGACCGGTATGTCCGAGTCGGTGCGCAACGAGATCTCCAGCCTCAATTGCGGCATCAAGGTCACGGTAAGCAGCCTTATTGTTTGGTGTCTTTTTTTTTTCTTTCGTTCTTTCTTTTCGCAGCCTATCGCCAGAGATATACAACGAAACGGCCTTGACTCGCGGCTTCCTCTCTTTTTCTTTTACATCTTCCTTTTTACATTCGCATATGTACAAGAGGTGGATGACGAGCGGCTTATATATCGCGCGTGTGCGCTAGGCACGCCTTGTTTTATCCGCGTTTTGGATATGCCACGGTTTGCTCGATATGCGCGTGGAAGAGCGAAAGAATTATCGGATATATCGACGTGCGCCGCGAGCCGCTCGGAGCTGACTCTCTATACGCATACGAATGCTCGCGTAGCGTCAAAACAGCGGAAAGGTCAGAAATTAAAATTTCAAAAGAGTCTTTGGAGGCCTGCGCTAGCTTCGCCGATTCACTATATACGATTTCACTAATTTGCCGATTCCAATTGCCCCTGCCGCTCCAAACGCTGCTTTGCATGCGTTGAAAATATCTATTGTTTACTACGAAAAATCGAATGTTTTTCTCTTTTCAAATGCCAATTCCGTGATTGTTCGGGATTTTCATTCCCCGATATATGCTTGTGCCGCGTAAAGAAAAATGTTCACTACTATTTTTCCCATTCTCCATTCTATTCCGAAAGCTTTTTTCTATTCGACTCGCTTCTAATGCTTTGCGCACCGATTTACCTATGTTCGCAAAACAACATGCTGTAAATTGCTACACGAAATAAATGGAATCACCATTTCAATTATGTAATTTTAATTTTTTCTATCCTTGCTATTCTATTTATTATATTGTATCTTTTTTTATTTCAGTCTAATAAATATTACTTCCAGTAGCTTATTAAAATCAATGTACAAATTGAAAGAACATGTGAATTTGTCGGAGCAATATTAAACCATTTTGATATAATCAGATATGCGGCGAAATAATTCGAGTGTTCGATTGTGTGCTTGCAGAGCATCAGCCCAGGCCCCGTAAGGACAGACATGATCCGCTCGCTCGGCATCCCCGACCAAGTGATCGATAAGGTGCCAATCCTCGAAGCCAAAGACGTCGCCGACGCGATCATTTACGCCCTCGGTACCCCAGCTCACGTTCAGGTATAACGCAAGTGCAGCACCAGCTGCGGCACATCCTTAACTGCCGAACTCGCTTTTAGTTCTCTTATAAGTCCTTCCTTCGTTTACGGTTAACGCTTGACGATTGACTTGTATAAAACGCTAATAATGTGGATTACACGTGACGTAATTTTATAGTATTTTACGATCGGTCGTTGAATTATGTATTGTTCGCGAGGAACAATGCATCCATCGATCTCGCATACAGGAGTCTGTAAGATTTGTTCTTTTTTTTCTTCATCCAATTGCTTATTCAACGCTATTTTATACATGTGCACGGCGATTATGTAACGCGAGCCTTTAAATATTCTTTTAATAATGCCTATTATCAGCCGCGTGGACTCGGCTTTTTTAACGCGAAAAATTATTTACGATTGATCAGTAAAATCGCATTTATATATTCGGTTACGTAAATACGAGCTAATTTATAGCTGGAACTGTTTGAAAATCTTCCTATATACGATCGATTTGAAATTCTTATTTTATTGAGATCGTTCCCGCCGAGCTCGCAATCTTCGATTTACACGAAAAAACGTCCACCAGCATTATTTTACAAATCGATCGTCGGAGCAAAAGAAAAACCAGAGTTCAAATCTTCGCTGTGAATAATACGTGATTCTTATCGCGCACATATATGTATTCTATCGCGAGCAGCTCGCGAAGGCTATATGCGATCGCGGCTCGGATTCGATGGAAAAAATGGCCCGATCCCGAGCCTCCTTTATGCAGCCGTCGCATAAAGCCACACCAGCAGCTCGCAAAGCCTCATTTTTCTCATCTTCCACGTGTGTGCGCGTGTGTGTATATTTTTTAGGTGAACGAGCTGACGATCACGCCGTTGGACGAGACGGTGCAGGCAGTCCGTAAGTGATAGAACGACCCGCAGCCACTCATCTCTACACTCACGCATAAACTTTTTATACCTTGTATACATGCGCGGACGCACCGACGCACGTGTGCGACTTACCAACGCATTGTCATTAACAATATATGTGTGTATATATGTATACAACCTATTCGAGTACAAATAAAAGAGTTTTTACACGTCATAATTCCTTATGTATCTGTACGAGGCACAATAATCATCGTGTACTTGATCCCTGTGTTTGTCTTCACCTCTTCAAGCCGCTTGATAATCAAGTCGATCGACACTGTTTCTCGAGATCGCGAGCTGTTATATTATTCAACGCCTGTACGCGATATAACGACGCGTCTTCGCTTTATATACATACACACGCTTATGCGCGCACGTTTCGTATCCTCCGCGAACGAATAAATAATACGGGCTCGTAAATAATGTATAGGTATATATACATCCGAATAGAAAGAGTGAATATGTACCTATCGCGTAGCCGTATTACATTGTCGAGAGCTTATAGGTGTATCGAACTTTTCGAATCTATCACTTGCACACGGCGGCGGCGCAGCTTATCGAGCCTGTGCCGAACCTCGTGTTTCCCTCTGCAGCTTGCAATATGGTCCGCCCAGGGGTGATGAAGAGAGGCAAGTGCGACACG
This sequence comes from Megastigmus dorsalis, assembly GCA_900490025.1. Taxonomy (NCBI): domain Eukaryota; kingdom Metazoa; phylum Arthropoda; class Insecta; order Hymenoptera; family Megastigmidae; genus Megastigmus; species Megastigmus dorsalis. The sequence continues at coordinate 28,948 of UELU01145717.1, forward strand.
GATATTATCGACCCACCCGCGCGTTTATAATACACACTTTCGATTACGTCTGATTAGGTTGTGAAGCGCTGCTTGCCGATATTCCGTGTGGCAGCTGCTCAGATTCGCGCCAATTAATGCAATAAGCGCGAGTAGATTCGCTCGCTCTGTGTAACTATATATGAACAATTCTATAGATTTTTGCAATTTTATTTTTTTTTTTATTATTGAAATAAATCGAAAAAAAAAACACAGTTGTACTCTGTTAAAATGAAATATTGAATGAAAGATTTGAATAATAGAAACTTCTTTTTAGATTAGTTTGAGCTTTTTAACGTACAATAATGTGAAATAGGTATGGAAAATTAGACAAAAATTAAAAAACAGTAGTTCATGCTAAATAAATTGAATACATATGCGATCATACTAGAAAATAATTTATTCACTTTTGTGATTAAGCAGAATATAATATATAATACATTCTTTTGAAAGATCAGTTATATATTCATAATTTAGATCACTCATTTTATAAATATTTTTTAACATTTTATCTTGGGTAAGGTGCATCAATTTTGGGTTAGCAAAACTATTTGCACATTGGTTTTGTTAGACCGATTTTCGATAATTTTTCCGTTACGAATTCAAATTCTTATATGTAACCCAATTATAGAAAGTTTTTTTATTGATCCATCTATATTAATGATATATGAGAATTTTCTTGTTTTTTCGATTTTTTTCAATATTACAAAAATTATAATCGCGAAAAAAAGTTACTCACACGCTTTGTTCCGCTTGTTCCTCACATTTCTCGTATACTGTATGGTATATACAGTAAGACAAAACTGGTACGAGAGGTGTGCCTCAAAAAAAAAAAAAAAAAAAAATTTTTTT
>UELU01145717.1:29837-83721 GCA_900490025.1 Megastigmus dorsalis
AAAAAAAAAAAAAAAAAAAAAAAAATCTTTTTGGACCTTGAAAACGGCTGATTTTTTGTAGAATTGCTCATATAGGGATGTTGAATAAATTGCTCGAAGGTGAGTTGTCGATGGTTTTGTATACAGTAGACTTGGCATCGGGAAGAGATTATCGGCTGGCTGAAAAGAACTAAACTCCTGGACACCATTGTACTGCTTGGGATCGCTGAAATTTGAATATCGACATTAGATATCTGGCCATTCTGCATTTCTTCAATGTTCTTTTTTATTGATATAAATAAATATCGTGAAAATTTGAAATTACAATATAAAGTTGTACTAAAAACAAAATACTTATAGGTAAATTTCTTAAATAGTTTGTTTCTTCCACGGGAGCATTCATTTCCATTTAAAGAGTTTATATCTATCGTATTTTCTCCTAAAAAACGTTTTAAGCATTTACAATGCAAAAAACATTTTTCTTTTTATAAGCGACTCAAAAAACAAGCTTCCCTATTTCATACTTATCACCAACTTCTTTATTTATAATAATATTTTGATAAAACTTAAATTATTTGTTATCCAAGTCACAGAATAAGGAAAACTTGCATCCGATTTCAAGGAATATATTAGACTGTAATGTCTAATAGTTATTTTATTATTATCATCAACTTCTTATGTAATTACGTTAAAACAGTGATTGAAAAAACAGGAAATGATGAGGTAATTGGCATGGACTACAAAATAATCTGATAAAATAAAATAATTGGTTCACATATAAACTATAAAAAAATTTAAATAATATACGATAAAGCATGTAAGTATTAAATTCATTTCATCTTTGTAATTATGTAAAACTATGATAAATCTACTAATCTGGTTGAAACAGTTCTCGATACAAGTCTCGAAATAAACAATCGACATAATCCCACAAAAAATTCTTGCGGAACATAATACTTTTTTATATTACTTTATATTTTTATTATTATAACCACATAAGTATCTACTAAACTAATAAATATATTTTTATCGGTCTTATACAAGTATACGAGAAATTCTATAAAAAATCAGCTGTTTTCGAAGTCCAAAAGTGGTTCTAATTTTTTGTTTTGAGGCACACCTTCCGATCAAGATTTTTCTCACTCTATATACCATAAAGTATGTACGACAAATGCGGGGAACAAGCGGGAAATAAGCTGTGTAACACACTTTTTTTAACGATTTTAATTTTTTTAATATTGAAAAAAAAAACACGAAAATTTAATATCACTACTCATAGATGGTTTAGCTGCAACTTTAGTTGTTCTCTGTCAAAATGAAGCATTTAAAGAAAGATTTGAATAATAGTAACTTCTTTTTAGATTAGTCTGAGCTTTTTTTACGTTCAAAAAAAAGCTCAGAATTATCTGAATCTAAAATAGTGACAATCAAATTGCCACTATTATTAAGAGATTATAAGACCGATAAAAATGTATTTATTAGTTTATGTAGAGGTCAATCGAAATAAGTAGTTTTTCTAATTAACATAAGTATCTTTTAATTATTTATGTTTATTTTAAAAAATATTGAAAATTACAACATAAGATCTTAATACTACGCTAGTTTTATTTTAAAATTCAATGTTGTGGATGTAGCATTTATAAATTATTTTTAAATAATATAATATACTGTCTGAAAATAAATAATCTGGCGAATTAAAGTGATACATACAGTGTGTCCGGAAAGTTCCGGGACACCCCAGTAAGTCCCAAGATATAACTATTTCCAAAGAGATTAAGGTTATTCCTATAGTAACTTTCAACGGGAAATCCAATGGTGGCCTTGGTATTGACCTTGAACTTGTCATTCAAGGTCATTTCAAGGTTAACTTTTTTTTTCAAATGGGAACCCTTATTTTGACAACGGCAATCGAAAGAGCGGGAAATTTTACGTACAAGCATGTACTTAGGTTGAAGGTCAGGTATGACCTTGGTGGTTACGCAAAGGTCACTTCAAGTTAAAAAAGGTTTGGGTATTTTTGAGAAAAGATAAAATACCTTCCAATGATAATAAGGACATTTCTTCATCAACTCAAAATGAACTTGCTCTTCAAGGTCATGTCAAGGTCAACTTTTTTTAATAACCATGATTTCAGTAGGAATTAAAGCGCATTCATCACTGTGTCGCAAGTTTTGGGAGACTTTGTTGAATTTTATTAAAACATTTTTTTTAATTGCAAATATCCTATTGATATTGTTAAATAAATACTGTAAAGCATACTACTCCAAGTTCATTCAAAACCAAATTGAAGGACAAGTTCAAGGTCAATACCAAGGATCAATCACCATTGGATTCCTAGTTGAAAGTTACTACAGGAATGACCTTAACCTCTTCGGAAATAGTTATATCTTGGGACTTACTGGGGTGTCCCGGAACGTTCCGGACACGCTGTATATTTTGTTAAAATTACATTGATAATAAAACAATCTGAATCTATGCGAACCTTTTCCATTCATATGAGCTCTACTTTTAATGATCTTGATTCAATTAATCATTGCCACTTACAATCTAAATCAATTGAATGTAACTCAAATGAATTCGTAATTCTAGTTATGATAATCCATTATTATGCAAACTAAGTGAATATATTTCAATGTCTTCAAATGAGGTTACACGTATAGTTTTTGCAACAAACGCTGCAGTTTTCAATTTTAAGTATACAGACACTTAATTATTGGAGCATTTTTGCAAATGGAATAAAAATTATTGAGTTCGCGCATAATTCAATGCGTTGATAAAAAGCTACAAGTTTTGTCCTTTATTAAATATGATAAAAAATTAAACAAAGTGAAAATTCGAAAGAAGAAAAATATTTCTGCTTATATGTATACGTATATGTAGCTGAAAAAAATAAAAGTGATAGTAAAGGTAAAAACTGAAAGGTCCATATGATCTCAGCTCGGTTAAACGATCGTGAAAGTTTCCTATATCCGATTCGTGTACCGATAAATGAAACATGATCAGCCTTCATTGAATATGACCTATCGAAGCGACCCTTGAACTTAGATTCGACAAAATGTAATTACCAAATCGCAGCCAAACTCAAATCTCATCGAGCGAGGATTTAGAAGGTATACATAATATATCGACTTCAAGTACATTCAAGGTCGTCGAATTAATCTCGCGGCAATCGCGAGACAATCGCCAGACTATATAGTCACACTTTAATAGAGACGAATAAAATGGAATAAGAGGTAAAACGAAGAGATAGAGAGAGAGAGACGAGGAGGGGAAATCAAAGAATCACAATCGCTCCAATCGCTCAACCTTCGAGAGGCGGATATGACGTTCCGCGTCAATCCACGTAACAGACGCTGTACACAGGCGCGTTAATACCGCTCTCTCTCTCTCTCTCTCTCTCTCTTTTTCTCTCTAAGCTCGGATCGACGACTCGGAAACTAATCAACTAATTTACGACTCTCCCGCGTCAATCCGGCCTCTCTCGTACGCGCGCACTTTTACGATTCTAATCCCATTCATACAATGGAACGCGGCGCTGGATAAGCTTTAAAAGGGAGGAAGAAAGAAAAAAGAGGTTTGCTCTCGTGCTCGTGCGTACAGGTATACGCAATAGAATTGTGTGCCGCGGACTTGTGTCTCACGCGAGTGGCTCGCCGACTGATACCTAGATGTGAAAAAAGAAAGGCGTCAGAGCGAAGAGTCCTCGATCCATCATAATCGAGCGCAGGAGACGACCAAATGCCTTTGTTTTATACGCTCTGTTGTTATCGTCCCACTGTATATTACATTGACGCGCCGCCACTATATAGCTATAATGATAATACGCAATCAGGAAGCTGTTGCTGCTCTATACGTATATATACACTGCTGAAAGTCGACGCTCGGCTTTGCCTTGAATCGGCGATTCTTGAACTCATTGTCGCGTGTAATTATCTTGGAGCGAATTTTTTTTTTGCGCTCGCTGCCTCCCCTACTCCAACTCTTTAACGTCTTTACTCGAGATTCTACGGTCAGGACGGACAAGTCGATTTCCTATTGTTTGCTGGGCGCCGCTGATTTAACAGCTGTCACGGATCGAGCCAATCGATATAATGACAGAGCCGAGATTCGCGCAGCTGTGTTCGACCGAGAGAGAGAGAAAGGGAAAAATAATGGCTAATCTCTCGCTTGCTTTTTTTTCTCTGCGCACACTTGTTTGTTTACGACTCGCGGAGGAGTTGAAGTTAAAGTGGAATAATTGTGGAATTGATTCCGACGAGCTCGAGCGGAAGGGAAATCAATATAGTGGGCCGTGTAGTGTAGCTTCACGACCTTTTCGAGCCGTTTCTGTTTGAACGAAATACTTATTTATGTTTCCATTTATATCTTGTTGCATCGAGCCGATTATAATTATGGAAATATTTATTGTATGAAATTTTTGATTATATACGTGAATTATTAATGATTCGCACGAGCAAAGTTAATGAACTGCTTCGAATAAACTTTGAAAACCATTAATTTATAATAGACATTGAATGTATGTAAAACTATATCTGGTAAAATTTCACTAAAATACTGGCGCCTATAACAGAGTCCACGAACATGGGTTAAGCCGATTATGAATATCATGCATTTTTAAGACAACGGACTCTAAAATCAATTGCAATTGTAAAATGTAATATAATTAAACATTATTTGTTGTATATATATTATAGTATTTTTAAATTTGGATACATTGCAAACATTAAAATATCAATGTTATAAATATTTACGCTGATGAAATTTAGTTAAAAAAAAAAAACTTTTTTGCTTAGATTTCGCCAAAAACCAGTGCTCACCTTTGAATTGATAGAGTGGCAAAATATAAAAAGTGTTGACAGGATTATCAGTGATCGGGTATTAATATTCATAAAATATACTGATGCATTTTTATTATTAGCAAAATCGAATAAGTCGATTTTATAGTAACACCGATAATCCGGTTTTTTTAATCGCGGATTATATCAGCGCATTGATTAAGGTTGAATCACACGTACAACATGTACCGAAAGTTAGTTTTTTTTACAAAATCTGCAATAATTAACTAATGAGGCATTTTTATAGATTACGGCTTAGTAGAAATATAAAACGCATTTAAGGGAACAATAAAACTTATAAAACATTCATTACCAGTAAAAGAAAATTAATGCAGCTCTGTTTCAGAAATACAAATTCGGCTGAAATGTATGAGATCATCAAATTAGTTAACACTTTTTTATTTTTCATACAATTTAACTTTTACTAAAAAAAAAACCGGAAACATTATATTTCATAGTGAATTGTAGGCGATATTAAAGAAATAATGAAGTTTTGAAACAGAATGTGTACTTGTGTAAAATTTGTATAAAATCGGTAATGATTCCCCGTCAAGAGTATTTCTTCAAATTGTTAGTGAAACGATGTTAAATACATAAACGAATAATTTAAGTTTTTAAACAGAGAAATTGGATGAAAAATAAAAAACCTGTCGACTAAATTTATGATGCACACTTAGCGTAATAAAATTTATTTTATTTTGCTATAATTAAAGTTTGATAAGGTTTATATCATTTACTTAAGCATACAATTCTACTCAGCTAAAACTTAAAGAAACATCTTACATGATTAATTATTACTGATTTAGAAAAACACTAATTTTCGGTACAGACATATGTGTGATTTAACCTTAACGTCGCGCCGACACCGTTTGGTATATTGATTGATTATTGATCGATATTTCATATACATAGTACAGTTTCATTATCCTCTTTTATCGAATAATCGAACATATAATTTGATTCAGAAATTTATTCACACGAGTAAGCACTTAGGCGTATTCAGAAATTGCATTAAACCAGTCTATAAATTTTAAAAATTACAATTCCAAATTGAGATTTTTACTCGGCGGCAAGTTCAAAAAGCTCGTTTTTTTCAGTACTTAGTATGAAATTATAATGAGTTACTGTCGAAGCTATTATCAAGGCTTTTGATAATTATTTTTTTAAATACTCCAAGTAATTGTACATATAAACCAATTGTTGTAGGGATTGAAAAAAAAGCATTTTCAAGCTTATTTTATTACTACGAAGGAAACGAGACTTACTGCAGCAATAAAAATCATCGATTGTTCCTTTGCACTTACGATATTCCATTGTACGTAAATTCCTGTATACAAATCGATTTATGCTTTGTTTTCAAACTTAATTTATTAGTAATAAACGAATGTCGGTATTTTATCCCGCATCGATACTCAACGATACAACCGCAGACATTTTTAATTACAGTAATTTGAAAAACAACAATAACGTGATTATTATTAAAGTTGAGTATTATTTAATCTTCAGCGTCCAAATTCATTGGTACAATTAGATGGAGTTTACAGCCTTTCAGACTAACGGCGAAGGTGAAATGGAAAACAATTTTAATTCACCTTGACGTTGATCGGCTCATTTCCTAGAAATCTTCTTCGACGGCGCGTTATGAAGAACCTTAATTAACACTCGTCCAATACCAAAGTCGGCGCTAAAGTCTCATGCTTGACTGGAAAAGCTATGAACGATGAACAAAGCCAGCCCCGATACTTCTAACTTCGCGCGGTCATATAGTCCACCTTATCGAGACTCGCAGACGATGGGTAAGAAGTTTTTATACAACTATATTCATTCCTCGGACGATGTCAGCTGTTAAAAATGCCTCTTCCACACGTCGGGTAGTACATCCTGAATGAGTGTACGGACGCAGCGGTGGAATTGTAATGGAGCGAGGATTTGCACACTACCTCGACGAGTAGGTGGGGTTGCTCTATTAAAAGATTCGAGTCGGAGCGGATTATGAAATGACTAATGAAAAAATCACATCCAGCTGAATCACGCTATACGTGGAACAATTTTGAAGCAAATGCGGACATGTAGATGAGGCAGAAGTTATATAGTTCCGGATATAACCGACCGAAAAATTGGATTTTTTATTCATGCCATAAAAAAATCGTTCTAAACGAATGCAGCTATCCAAGGCCTATACGATATATCGCAATAATTACACGAACCGTTCTCCAAAAATTAAATTCTCGCCGATTCAGGCCTAATCGGTCCTTATTATGGCAAAAAAAAAAATAATGTACTCAGCAAAACATCGGTATCAAAGCACCTAGAAGTAGCAAAAAAAAAAGAAGAAAAAATAGGTATGTTCAATCACGGACCTGTTCTCCTGCACGTCGATTAAAAAGCCGCAGCAGGTCTGATATCCGCATAATTAATGCCCGCGCGCGCGGACACACAATCTTTCCCTGTATCTATTAAAAGGCGCCGCATCGTATATATATATATATATATATGTGGACGCGCGCTCCGAGCTGCCCATGTATAATCATTACACGCGCGCATCTATATTCATGGGAGATTAGGAGCGATGGCACATACGGAACTTGCAGCGTGTCTATGTGTGTGTGTGTGTCGCGCCTCCCTCGCGGTAGAATGCAGCAGATCCAACCACTGCCTCTGCTCTTTTAATTGCCATAGGCTTATTCCTTTTCCTCTTCGCGCGCGCCGCTCACTTTTAATCGCACCTTTTTTTCATCGCTTTACCACGAAAGCGGAATATACACGCGCGCGGCTCGATTCGACACTGGATTTGCGTGTCTGTAGGCGATGCTTCGCTGGGAGAGCAATGAAAATTTTGCAACAGTTCTGCGAACTCGACGAGATGAAATGATCACTTTAACGTTCGGCTGCTTGTATCCACGAAACGAGACGTGTTTTTGAAGGAAAAGTTTGCGGTCGTCCTGGTATATATTAATGGCACAAGGATAGAAATTGCGACGCACCTAAGATTAGATCAACACGTGCATCATTTAGTTAAAACATTATAATTCAGTCCTCCTTAACATATATATATTTAACACCTTTAAATTAAGTACTTTCCGGAAGCCGAAATGACTTTTTAATACCTGCGATGCATTTTATATTTCTCTTTCATCCAGTTCAAATTCAATGCGAGAAACTGTTGGATTTTCCAAGAAAATCGAGCTATTAAAGAATTTGTTAATATTTAATTGCCAAGCTCGAGATGCATGATGTACAATTGACGAAACAAAAGCCTTTTTTTTTAACTGCGGCATCTTTTATTGGCTCTACTGCATTCTCTATATGCATGCACTTTATACTTCTACGGCGATTTCTGAGAAGATTGGCGGAATTTTAATAAGTTTAACAACATTAAAAATCAAACAGTCATCCGTGCATTCTAAATAGATAGATTTAGAAAAAAAAAAAATTCTTGCGAAAATGCGTTTCATCTTACAAAAAATTTAAATTGGTTTTTAACTTACTATTACAATCGTACAATGTTAATAATAGCGGCTAGCGTAGCCGCTGCATAATCTTTTTGTCTTAATGCTAGGATTCTGATTCATTTTTCGCATTTTTAACACTTTGTTACTGGTTTATTAGCATATACGAAACGATAACTTTTTCATTACGTACTAATAATGGCCAAGAATTAAGCTAGAAGTTAAACTTTACGGAACGACAATTATATGCACATTTTATTAATAGACGTATGCATTATTTTCATATCAATATTTATTAATAGCTCTTTCTTTAATTTAAGGTTTTAAACCTATATATTTAAGTGTACATAAAAAAAAACTAGGTAGTATAGACGTGCACTCATTCTCAATAGTTTTCAAGTAAGATAATTTGTATTGTTCGTTTAGTCCTTTTTTTTGTCAAAATTTGTCAGAACATAATAAATTACCATACACAATTTAAAATGCTATAGTGAATTGTACTAATTATAACCCACGTGTATTTTTAGCGTTAAAAAGATGATATTCAGATTCAGTGGATATAAAAACTACATTGTAATAATTATGAAAAAATTGAAAACCAAACTCCGACAAGTAAGTATCATTAAAAATTCTTAGTATATCCTTTACTCATAACTACAATGAATACATTTAGAGCTCGTTATAAGTATCTTTTTTTTTTATTATAAATTTTTGCAATTCAAAATAGGCCACTTCGACTTCTAAGAAAGAAATCATGCAGAAACTTGAAAATTTTTGAATCACAATCTTTTTGAGTGCCTAAATGCTGGAGCATAAAATTTTTTATATCCCACATGAACTCCTTTATAGCGCCTAGTCTACTAAAGTTTATGATTTCATCCCTCTATAACTGGAAATAAATTGTACGCCAACATTCAATTTATTCCATTTTAGTGATCATCATCATGGCCGGTAATGAGAAAATAAGTTAAACACCATTTTAGAATTTAGAAAAATGAAACGATCATTGTGTTGGATATCGACAGAGTGTTATCATCATGTATTTATATTAATATGCTCGAGCGTTAAATATAAATCAACCTCCTGCTTTAATTTGAATTCAATGAGTTAACAGATATTTTTATGGAACATATATGACACGTTATCAAGAATAATAGGCATTATTAAGTTAACAAGTTGATGAAAATCTAACCAAAGTGGAGGCGAAAATAACGATTAAAGAAATGAGCATGAGCTTTTAGCGAAATAGGAGATTGTCATGTAAATACAATCAATAAACTACATATACTTCTTAATGAATTTAAGAATGACTATATTATATATAAATAAAAATTCCTGTCGTACATATATCACATAATATATCATGGTCACGCGCAAAAGGCACCTGTAAGTCCGATGGAAAAGGGTCGCAAGATATGATTTTCAGTATACTTACAGATATGTAAATAAATGCATATAGCAAGTATGCGGATCGCGACGTGTCCTGCCGTATAAGGCTATGTACATCTACGTATGTTTATGTAAATAATTATAGACTTGCTGCCCACGATACCGTGCAAAATTCAAATCGAATTTTTCCCAACTTTCTCGCCAATTTAACGATACGATTTTTCTTTCGAAATTTATCTCGCTGCAAAACCTCAATATAATTATCTAGTTTTTATATCTACTATTTATTGATCAGTTTGATAATAAAGAGTGTACCGCTATTTATAGACAAAACTTTTTCTAAGGCTATATATATATATTGAATTTAATTATATAAAAACAGGAAATATATTTTTTAGTGCACACATCCCTAGCTGTTTTCATAATACCCGAAGATTTAGTCGAATCGCCGGTTAATGTATTTTACGAACACGCGAAATATCAAATTTATGCGCACGAGGCTGCTGTTTCGAGGCAAAAGGGGACACCAAAAACGAGAGGATTATAACTTTCTAGTGGTGCGCGGTGCTATGACTTGTAAACCGAATGCCGTATATATTATTAACTTGTCGAAGCATAAATTTTGTCCTGAATTAGAGATAGATAGATAGAGAGAGAGTGAGAGATGTAAGCTGCGTTTCTCGTCCAGCAATCACTATTATTGCATTATTTCACATTTGCAAAGAGAACGAAGATAAAGTTATTGCGCTAGTCAAATACCGAATAAACACTCTTTATTATTCTCGACCTTTCAATTAAAACAATGAGTTGAAAAAACTTTCGGGAGTAATGAATGCAGGATCGAGCTGAACATCAGATGTCGGATATGTTCGCGCTGCAAACATTAACCGCGATAATATATTACACCATTTAACCGCGATCATAAACTCGTCATAACCCAGAATCCAAAAGAAAGTATCTTCGAATTTTTCATAATTGCGAAAAGCAATATCGAGTACTTTGCACGGCTACCATAAATCACGCGCGCGCGCAAAACGAAACGTGCGACAGCGGCGCAGGTCCTTCGGGTTTTCCCGCGCTCGAGGTATACGATGTACAAGCACCTTCCAAAAAGGAAGAGACCATAATCGCACGACCAGCCGTGAACCGCAGAGCTGGCACTTGTAAGTACTGCGCTGTACACGTCGACGGCTTAATTATCTCAAGCCCATACAGGCGTCGTAACTCGGAGAAAAAAAGAACCGAAGAACAGAAGAAAAGAAAGCGCCGAGGCTTATCAGTTGACGAAACACGCGCTGATCTTTCGTAATGAAAACACCAAGTTGTGCAGTACACAGTGCACCTATACATTGCTCCAAGTGCGCGCGAGAGAGAGATGTAAGTCGCTCGCCTTCGCGCCTCTTTTTTTCCACCTCCTAGAGACACGCAGCTCCTTTACTCCTGCACTGCACGCATATTCCATGCATACATACTTATAGACTGTATCCTCGAAAGCGTGCGAAAAAGAGGAACTCGATCCGGATGAGCGATCTCGCGCGAATCGGACAAGGTCGCGGGCATCGCTCATCGCAACCCTGTTATACGTCGGATAAATTCCCGCGAGCGATGTGTGCGCGGACGGGAAAAACGCGTACGTCCCTGCGACGTAGGGAGAGAGACCGGTTTGAATGAGCTCCTCCCTCTTTTTCTTTTCGCCTCTTCAGCTGGCTTAATCACGCGCGCACTGCCAGAGAGACGCGCGGCTTCACCTCTTTTTTTTATTTTCGCGCTGGCGGAAGCGACCGCGCGCCCCCACCTTTGATGGTTTTCCACGATTCAGGCGAGGGAAGCTGTATACACTTACAGCGCTGCAGATACCAAGAGAGAGAGAGGGAGAGAGACTATAGGCGTCCGATCCCCACCCGCGCGGAAGTCCTTTTCGTCGGCGACTCTCTCTCTCCGTCGCTCTCCGGTATAGACGCAGCCTCTCGCGCGGATCTCGAGAAGAGGGAGAGAGAGAGAGAGAGAGAGAGAGAGAGAGAGAGAGCGAGATGTGCATATAGCGCATAAGCGAGGTGAGAAAATAAAGGTCGTCTTTGAGCCTACCATCGGCAAGTTCACCAAGGCACGAAACACTTGGCACAGTCTCCCGTGAACTCCCGAGTGCGGTGCGGCGGACCGGTGCTAATCACTTCTCATTCTTCTCGCGCGGCGTCTCGTCGTCGAGTCTATCTCGATCGTTCCCCCCTTGCTGCTCGGCTCGAGCTCGACACTCGCGTGTAATATATAACCGGGGGTGTAGAGGCCGGAAGAGACTAGTGTGCCTCGCGATACCTACGAGCGCAGTGATAAAAGCGCCGCTGTGTCTGTGTGTGGATCTGTGTCTCTCTGTGTGTGTACAGCCGTACACCCAGCGGGTCCTACTTTTTCGACGACCTCTTATCCGACCTTTCTCGCTTTTGATAGCCGCCCGCGCGCACCGCTTTGCACCAGCTATATACCCCAGTCCAGTCGTGCCGGGGACCCGGCGAATCGCTTGCCGCGAGTGTAGGACACTTATATATATATCGCGCTGAGGGAGGATATCGCTTGTGAGTAGACTCTGCACATTTTTCTCTCTCTATCTCTCTCTCTCTCTCTCTCTGCAAACCTGTATTAGACTATATCCGAACGAAAATCTTGGGCGAATATTTTTAAAAGAAATGTAAGCGCGATTTCTTCATTAAATTTTCAAAAATTACATTGGATATTAATTTTAAGTTAAACGCATTCATCTAGTATATTCGTTTTTTTTTATTATTTAGTACATTTTTTCCCACTTGCGCGCGCGTTACTCATAAGACAATTAAGATTGATCACTATACCGATCGTTTTTCAACGAGCTTTTTTATTCCGCCGTATTATACGTACAAATAATATGAAATCAAGATCTCGAGCGACAACACTTTATTATTCGCTATAAACATCATCAGCGCGGAGATACACTTATTTCAAATTAAAACTCGATACGTCAAGTGAGACCTGATCGTTCTTAATAGTAATCGCCAAGGTAATAATCGCTGTGCGTGTATAAACGAATCTATAAAGAGCGATAATTCGTGCATTTAACGTAAGTATAACGACGTCGCGGTAGAGCCGATACATCAAAGACGCGTGTACAACAGCGGTGACACTCTACAACTCGTTGAAAGCTACATTGACAGACGCATTAGCTGCCGCGCGCCAGCTTTTTTACCTGCGCTTACTCGATAATTATTGCAACAAAAAAAAAAAAATACGATACGACTTAATTTTCTCTTGCTTTTCCTCGCCTCGACTATACGAGACTCTCGACGCGATATAATTAAACGCTTTTTAGATGCGATAGACTAGATTCCATGTGTACTCTCAAGGGCTATCGGAGTTGCCGATAATTTATTCGCAGGCTAATCGATCTGCAGCTATTATACGCGATTTTTGAATTGCACGATAAATGAGCGCGATCGATAAATTCATGCGATGCGTATAATATACTTAACTAATTAATTGTTCATAATCACCGGTGGAACATAAGTTGTTCCATTAATCCAAATTGAGTGCTTGGCAAATTTTTTGAATAAATGTCATGCATTGTAATGAGTGATCGAGGGGGAGTTTTAATTGTATAAGAAAAATAAATATAGGTTAAAGGAAAACTCGTTCTTTACTTTAGACGACGCTTTGGGAGATATAAATGTTTTGTGCAAATATATCGCTGTACGGCTGCTGTAAAGCCAATGTGGAACAAAGGCGAGCTTGTCGAATTTCATAACAATTCTATAGAAAATGGAAGTCTTATGACAGCACCAAAGCTTCTTACAAACTTTTACCGTTTGTATAAGCAGATTCTCATTCGTCATTGCGAACTTGGAACTTTAATGCTTTCACATAAAGAAGGAGCTTTATCGATCGTCAAGGTACACTAGAGACAAATTAGCAAATTCAAAAATATTTATTGCTCGCGACCTTTCCAAGGTTTACCATCATTTTTTTTACTTTCGCGCCGAACACATCGCCAACCGCTAGTGGTAACTGTGCAATGTATATAAATATTCACGAGGTCCGGGAAAAGACTTGAACGAAACCAAAAGATCCGAAAAGACTTATGACCCTTTCGACGTCATGTGATTTTCTTTATGATGACGATTAAAGAAGAGAAAGGTATACAATATGCAGATAATCCTTCGAAACGTCGGAAAAGAAAAAAATATATTTTTGAAATTTCTTATTGTCACTGGTCCTATGACGATCGATAAAGCCACTTCTTTATGTGTTAGATTTATACATGAAACTGTAAATTTGATCATCTTTTAAGATTTTCATTTGTTTTAACGTTTAACAAAGACGCACGACACAGCAAAAATAAGTAGGACGTTAAAAAGTCAATGCGACAAAAGTTTGTATTTACAAGGTAAAAGTATTGAAAGCATCGGCTAAGTATAGCAATTAAAACCCTTTAAGCACCGACGCATAAGATGATGCGCCGAACAAAATATTCTCGGAATCTATAGCGCTGGCCTAGAATCCTTTCCTGATAGCATTTTCGCAATTAAAAACAAAGCCTCTTCCGTTAATAAACAGAGTTGCGTAACGTCGATCGACTGAATTCTTTACGATATACCTTTCCTTATACACGCATCGCTTCCTAATTATACTTCAAAATTACCAATGCAATATCAATTTGTTCTTAACGCGTACATCGGCTGCTCAGGCGCACATAGCGATTATAAGGAGCTTCCCTCTATCATTAGTATCGGCCTAAGTATAATCGTAAAATCCTCCAAACGATACGGTCTGGTGTAAAAGTGGCGAAAGGAAAGTTTCAGTGCAAATATATCGAATTACAAATTGCTTATTAACATCTGCTTAATTTTAAAATCTAAAGTAATTGCATTTAAATCTATCGCGATAATAAACTAACATTATTCACAAATTCTAAATTTAAAAGTTTAATTCCAATTAAAAGTGCTTTATTTACATTCGACACTAAAATACGTCTCACTATATAATAACTCGGTATAAATGTTAAATGGTGCATAAAAAGTGTTGTCACTTTTAATACAAAGTAATTGGATTTCACAGTCGTTCGATGGAAATATTAAAAATCTGGATAAAATAGCTCATTTTTTTTTAGAGCTAAGTTTTTACTGGATATAATCGAAGCGTGGTAATACACATAGCGTTAGAGGCCATGCGTACCGACTAAAATTATTTGAAATTAATTGCCAAGACTGTATAAAACTTTGAAAGTTTATCGCCTCATCTATTCATTGATCATACCACTCTGTATCGATATAGGGTCAACGGGTAAAATTTTAAATTCAATTCACGCTGCCCGTTAGAATACGTTTTCGGTAATATAACTGTACTGTCGCGGTCTATTATTCCGAGCTTCGAGCTAAAAATATTAGACGCGCGACCGACGCGGGAATTCATAAAAATGGAAATGCAGTCCAGTCTATATACATATAATGCCAGAAAAGGTGTGTCTCGCGCGCGCGCAAATTATACAAATCGCCGTGTACGCTGTTTGCGGCTTTTTTTTTTGTTCTCGCCGGCCGCTATACGTCGTATAACATTAACTCGCTCGCGCGGAGTGCGTGTATACGATACATACTTATACCTATCTCGTGGGAGGCAAATGCCATATACCTAATGAATAATTATAAATACGCTCGCGACTCCTCGGCATATGCGCAATCGTTCTATCTGCGTTAATTGAAAAATCAAAGAAGACGTCACGACAGTCCAGCCTGGATCGGACGTCACTTATATATTGACTCTCGTTTACCACCGGATATACGCGCCGATTGTGAAAGTGCGGCGGCGTTTGCACCTGTATACGAAATCCCGCGATGGAATCCTCGCGCCTTCCATATTGCATTTCTCGCTATATAAGCGCGCCTTCGACATCCTGCCGCTGTATCGGTTTGCCCCCGCGCTCCGCACTTGGACTCGGAGATATGCTATCCAGATGTTTTGTCCGCCGATCTGCTCGCACCGATAAGGCGATGGAATTTATTTATTATATGTACGGGGTCTACATGCGTAACGTTAGACGCGCGCTCCTGCAGCCAATCTTTTTGTCGCCTCAGTCTTACAAATGCTCTGATTTGAATGGCTAATTTTCAGATCTAATTGGAAATGGCAGTGCTTTCGACATCGTGTTTAATGGGTCTCGTGCATATTTTTATACGGGATCCGCAATGAAACGGCAATCTTTCAACGGATCGCAATGTCGTAGTTTGTTATAAGTTATATGTACCGCGTGGAAGATAAAAAGAAAATAGATGAGACTCGCGGTTGCAGTGTCGCGAGACATTATATATATACTTTATGTTAAGCATGTGCCGGTATAACGACGGAACGCTATTCTTTTATAGTCGCGATCTGCTGCGGTGCTAATAAAAATAAATGATGCTGATAATTAAGTATCTTTACACGGCATATTCAGATAGGGTGTGATTTATAGACTATAGCGATTTGCCAGAGAGGGCAATAATTGCGCACAATATATTCCTGTAGTTCTCGTTGGGAAAAAGTTCAAGCTAACGCGATTAGATATATAAAAAATCATTGATATAAACATTAGTGTCAGTTGAATGTATCGATAAAAAAAACTCAAGTTCTTATTAAGAGAAGGCCAATATCGATCAAAAACGAAAGTTAATACAAGAATTTTCATAATTATATCGATTGTCGCGTACGCGACTTGGCTGCTCCGTTTTCCACGGACAGCCTATGAGACACCTTCATCAGCCGAATATAAGACCTGCGATAACCACCAACGGTCATCCGCGGGTGCTGAATCCTCTGGGAAGAATCTACTTCCCTTCAAGAGATACGTGAGAACTGACCGTCAGTCATAGTACAACTGATCTGACAGACACATTTGAATCAATATATATATAACTTTGACTTTAATAACCCTCCCACGTAACACTATATAGCAAAACATGTTATTATTCAGCTGCTAAAAAAATCGTGTTACTAGACTCGCTGGAAAAATCGAAAAATCGATATATATATATATATATACATGAAATAATTGAAAAATTCAATTATGCGAGTATTTTAACGATCACTGACCTAACCATCTTTTATTCGTCACGAATAGTCTAGGGCTGTGGGCTACGATCGTATAGTATACTTAATCTGATTTAGTCTTTAGAAGCAATTAGAATCATTATTAATTAAAACCGCATTTTCTAAATATAACATTATCGTTATACGCATCACATTATTTTTGAAGTTGATTATTCCATAAGCCATCGGTCTGCGCCGCCGCAACTGTTTAAGTAAGTAACTCCATGCTGCAGCTCCTGAAAACTAGACCAAATGCAAAAAGCCGGGTATTCCACATTACTCATGGAAAACTGATGAAATTAATATGAGAAGTTTCTTTATGCAGATATTCTTTTATTCATTAGCTTTTTCCGCATCGCGAGCTAAATCCCCACTAAGAGCGTTAGTCATAAGAGCCACACACTATATATTATACACTTCTGCTTGGATTCCAAAAGGATAGCGAATAAACTGCATATACATAACTCTTGAAGCCTGTTAATATGCAACGATATCCGAGTCTCCTCAAATTCGTTTATTTTTACAAGTATGCGCTTATACTTTTTCCCCCCATTTTTTCACTAAATAAATCCTCATCCTCTTATTAAGACGTCGCGTGTATAACTGTATACTTTCTCTCGTGCCATAATATGCTTACATAAAGCTTTCGCTTAATTTATCATCGCATATCGTACATATCTCATGGTGCATTCAAACTTGGAGAGTAATTAAAAAAAAAATAATATTTTCAAAGCATTTAATTGGTATGGTAAATTCAGATTTATTTGCTTCGCTGCAATCGTCCCAGGATATCGTATAATCGTGTAACGTCTGATCATATAAGTCGTTTATCGTGCATGTAACGCACACCAAATTGGACTGATTTTGACAAAGGATCTTGACCATTTTACGTCACACTTATATAAATAAAAACTTTTAGCGCATTTTTACTCCAGAAACGAATTCGAATCGTTATTTTCATAACGATATAAAAAAAATTGTTTTATCCTAGCTATAGTTCTCGATTAAAGGTAAATAAAAATTTAAAAATCAGTCAATAAATCCTTGTTTGGAATAACTAATTTCTTACCTGTACATCTACAACTTGAACTAGGTATAACTTGAATTATATACCTATATATCTTAAAGAAATTAAATTATTTTGACGATATAAAATAATTATATAATAAAAATAAATGATAAGCATGTTTGCAGGCGCAAGGCCAGAATACATAGTTTCATTCTTACCCTATAAACCCAAAACGAATTAATATCTACAAAAAAATTGTCTGATATATAATTATCAGACTTCTTAAATTGTTTGTTAAAAAAAAAAAAGTATGTTGCAATTCAAATAAACTTGTTGCCTCCTTTTTTTTACTTATTCGTATCTTGCAAAATTCTATTTTATCATATCAATGAAATGTTTATTTTATCTATATGCGATTTAAAAAAGAGGGAAAAAATATGAATTTAAATAATTTAAAAAATATTAGCATACAGCTTTCATTCGTAATAAACAATCATACGAAAAAGAAATTCCACTTGAATATCGGTAGAATATCGTAAGCTAAAAACTAATTTCCACCGTGGTTGAGCACAGTAAAGTACATTATTCAACTGAGCAATTCCGCTTACGGCACTTTTATTTATAATCGAAATGTATGATTTTATATTAATTTTAACGATTTCTGCGGACCTTGATTAAATCAATCATTTTTCCAATAAGCCAACAGTTAGAGCGCTTTAACGCAGTTAAACAATTAACTGCTCGCCTCGTTGCTTGGCGAGTCGTTATTCCGCCGTCAATTGCAAAAATTCATTATCGACACGATCGAGCAAACAATGTCATTAAACCTATAACCGGCTAATTTTCGCGCGCCGCGGCTGCGTTATTATACATAGCCTTACCCTTTAATTGAATCGCGTCCTTAGCGAGGAACGACGAATCTGCGCGAGGATATCGGAGGCACTTGTACAAGGTCAGCGCGAGCGTTACGTAAAAGGCGCGAAGGATAAAAAGAAACTTGGCCGTCGAATTCGCGCGTGATTCGCCCGAACGAGTTGAGGAAGGCGGAGGAGTGCGGCTAATATATATATAATGCAATGAAGCCGCACGCGACGCTGCAGCGCTTACCTTAGCTCGATAAGTTTGACAAAAAAGTTCAAAGTATCAAGTTGCGGCTCGATTCGTGTTTCGAATGAGGCGCGAACCGAAGAACCGATATTCAGATTCCAGGGGGGGGGCAAGTTTCGTCGCCGTAACTGTGCGAGACACAAAATGCCTTTTCCAACTTTTTACATGTTTTCCAGATGTTGTTAGCGCATACTTTCTAGTCGCAGTCGAGCGAAGCGTTTTCTCGCTAGCTTGTCAAAACCAATTTGCACTGCGGAGAAATTCAAATACTTTAATCGGTTTTTCGTCATTTTGAGTAGGATTCCAGTAATTTAATTTGCATTTATCGCTTCTTTACTTTATCAAATAGATCTGCCATTTTTTCAACCTGCAGCAAAGTATGTGTTAGTCCTTGTGAGTTATCAAATTTTGCGTTGCACAAAAATTGTAAATTCAGTCTTAATCATCGTACTTTTTTCCTTAAAAACGTGTAGGCTAAATAAAACGGAAGTTATTACAACCATTATTATTCTATTGTGACGTTGAACAGTATTGATTATTATGCTGGTAATGTCTTTTTTACTATCTATAGCTAAACAAAAAAAAAACAATGAAAATAGAATGCGTCAAAGCATGAAATCCAAACAAACAAACTTCCCTGCGTGTAAAAAAAGTTGCTGCGTGATAATATGCCCAATTTAAAGAACGCGGGAAAAAAAATTTTAATGACAAAAAATTGTTGTAAGTATATTACGCATAAGGAAAATTTAACAATTTAACGACTGCAATAAATACGCATTTATCACTCTGGATCCTCAGCTATAATTAAGTGCTAATTGGATAATCTAAAATAATGTTGTAATGCGTACATGTTTCATGCTTAAAGTTTTTTTTTATATTTGGTATACTTAAAAAAAGTATCTAAGTATAACTTTAGCTGCATGCTGTACATAAAATGGAGAAGGAAACATTCACTTGTTGCCAAAGACGTCACGAAACCATTTAATTTTCATTAATTTGTAATTATTTAAATCTAATATATAAATCTAAATAATTATCTCAAAGTGTGAGTTTTCAAAATTTTAACTCAAGATTTGAGTGTGAGATAAGGTATATAGAGAGCAGTCATTTTCAGCAGGATCCCCATATATTTTTATTGAACTTTTCCGTCGCTTAAACGTCCAATAATTCTTATCTTAATCATAAGTTTTTTACGCCCCAAATGCAGCGCTGCCCGTTTTATTCGTCCATCCTAAGAAGAGCTGCGCTATCGTTGGGTTTCCCAAAACTTCCGAGCTGCACCTTACCCAACTTCATATAGATAATATTAAAGCGCAGAATTTCCAAAAGACCGCACATAGTTACTCGAACTACTAATAAGCCACTAATTCGTCATCGATCCCGCAGGTATAGAATCAGAAGTGCAAGAATGGGAGGCAGTCGTTGGTGGCTGTTGGCGGCGTTCGCGCTCATCGCGACCGAAGCCGTCCCGAGCAAAATGCTACCGGTCGCAGGCAGATCGATCAACGGCGGCGTCACCAGCTCGGAATCCGCACCGAACATCGTCATGATAATCGCGGACGACATGGGCTGGAACGACGTGAGCTTCCACGGTAGCGATCAGATACCCACGCCCAACATCGACGCCCTCGCCTACAACGGCGTCATACTCAACAGTCATTACGTGTCGGCGCTCTGCACGCCCAGCAGGTCGGCACTGCTCACCGGCAAGTATCCCGTCCACACCGGCATGCAGCACCTCGTGATACTCGAGGCCGAGCCTAGGGGATTGCCGCTACACGAGAAGATACTGCCCCAGGTTCGTAAACTGCGTGCCGTATTAAACTTTTAGGGGGGACCAACTGGTTCTCTATGGATCCACGGGCAGATGCGCAGCGCCCAACTAAAATTGATGGCATTCTTAAAACGCTTCGACCATTACTCTGGGAAATAAACTGTTTTAAGATATATATATATATATATCTATATAGCTGTGCTTTTATGCATAGTCGCAGTTTCGATCTATTAATTTTATGTGCTTGGTGTGTGTTAGCGGACGTGGAAGAAAAAAATGAAAACAAGAAAGGAAACCAACGTATCTATTAAAGTTTATTCACCTCGTTAATGTTCCTTATAAGTCTTCTTTTTTGCTCATTGCTTTGTTTTTTCTTTTTTTTGTTTTTTTTTTTAAGCAAAAACTGGATCCGTTCTGAGGAGGATAACGATTTTCCAGTCTTTTTTTTTACTCGCCTTGACTCGATGAAAATAAATCGAACAATTAAATGGAAGAGAAAAAACACCGATAGACTCTCCATTATTGATTAGAATTATAGGAATGTTGAGCATTTTCCACTCTGATGATTTACACCAAATCGTTGCAGAACCAGAAAAATCGAAATACAATATAGGTTTGATGATAAATTATCAATCGGTAAAGAGTTTACATTGACGTTTTTCTAACAAATTAAGCAATCTTCATTTACATTAATACCAGGCGTAAATCATTTCTAATTAATTGAAAATCTCATCGCGATAAAGCGATTAGTAATTAATAGTAAAGTTCATTACGTAAATTTTTCAATAAGATACAAAATTAATAAGTCAAATTTAAGCATATCGCGATCTTTTCCCGGGGCGCATCGATCAAAAAAAAAACGTCTTTTCATTGCATAAGTGTTGAGAGTCGAGCAATCATATATAGCGATCACGCAGTAAATTATGCGCGATGAAAAACTCCATCCGAGTATATGGTATATTCATCATTGTAATCGGCCGCAATCTGATAATATGTTACACTTAAATGAGCACAAGTAAATAGCCTCAGACGGCAGCTATACTTACAATGTATTCAATTGCCGTGAGAAATTTATTATCTGTTCAATTGAGCTAATATAAAAGCAATTATACTTGAATCTTTGTGAATTTTTGTTTTTTGTTTTTCATTTTTCATCGCTGCAGGCATGAAAATTCTCAAATTTGACTCTGCGCGAAATTCGCCTCTAACAATTCTTTGTCGATGATCGCAGTACCTGAAGGAGGCAGGCTACGCGACCCACGCGGTAGGCAAGTGGCACCAGGGCTTCCACAAGCGCGAGTACACGCCGACCTATCGGGGCTTCGACTCCCACTTCGGCTACTGGAACGGCCTCCAGGACTACTACACCCACGAGGTCGGCTCCTCGAGCAAGAAGGAGGGCTTCATAGGGCTGGACATGAGGCGCAACATGAGCCTCGCCCGCGACACCGTCGGCAAGTACTCGACGGACCTCTTCACCGAGGAGGCGGTCAGACTGATAGACGAGCACAGACCCGAGGCCGGACCCATGTTCATGTACCTGGCGCATCTGGCGCCCCACAGCGGCAACGCCCACGAGCCCCTACAGGCGCCCGACGAGGAGGTCGCCAAGTTCTCCTACATCCAGGACCCCGAGAGGCGCATCTACGCAGCCATGATGTCGAAACTCGACGAGAGCGTCGGGGAGGTCGTCGCGGCCTTGCGCAGGAAGGGCATGCTGCAGAACAGCATAGTTATCTTTATGGCGGACAACGGGGCTGCCACCCAGGGCATACACTACAACCGGGGAAGCAACTTCCCGCTCAGAGGGGTCGGTATTTACTATCCCATTCCTTATATTACATTCATGCAAATTATACAGAATATAGACGTGCAGGTATATTCCCGGATGCTGGCTTATTGCAACATACAAAATGCTCCGTGTTCTGCAACGCAATTTTTCAATAATATTATACCGACATTTGCATTTTAATTGAGTATACGCGCGATTGCTCACATTAACAGTTTGATGCAACGATTTCGTCCGTTAAAAAAAAATGAAATCACACGCGCATTGCTCAATTTGTTTTCGCGGCTAATTAAATTTAATTCAGAGTATTTATTTACAATCCATAATGTAATTTATTATACGTTAGAAAATATATTCCATTGCCTAAACGTTTCTCTACATATTCATGTACTATTGCGAAATGACATGTATAAACATGTCATTGAATTCATTTTAATTATGTAAAACAAACAAGATATCCGCAAGAATTTAAGCTCGTTCTCCATAGAAAAAAAAATAGACTACTCCAACCAATGGCTCGCAGTTAAATAGGCCGCAACCAATAAGCGTATAATAAATAAACAAGTGAATACGATTATAAGAATTTGTATCGTTACAAGTTTTTATGCATCTCTTTCATGCATCGCCAAGTATATCTGACAAAGCTACTTGGTTTGTAGAATAGTTCGACTTGGCTGCTAATATTATATTCATTGGAAAATAATGATTTTAGAAAACCTAATTTCTGATCGTAACGATAATCGCGCGCGGTCGTCGTCGTCGTCATCGCGAAGAATCACCAGATACCGGATATAAGTTGCATCTGATCTTAACATAAACAAGTGTTTTACTTAACCTTTGAGTAGGAAAATATATGTTCGAGTACCGGAATAATAACACAGATTTACGCGGCAAAAGAGCCGCAAAGATTTACAGCCGCTACCGCGCAAGATCCTATCGTTTAATTGAATTCCTTCAATGGCCGAACACCAGCACGGCCACTTCTCTATCCGCTATAACGTAATTGTAAATTGCACCATGTCCATCGAGCGAATTTCACGCGGAGAATCTTCTTTTTCTTTTTCGCTCGACCCGTTGCTACATACCGCGCAAAAGAGCACTAATTACATATGTAAATCACATTTATAACGCGGAGATATATATTTCCTTTGAAATGTAACAAGTAAATTTTAAGCGCGGCAATAACTTGGCGTATTTAGATGGTATAATTTACACGTTAACTGCCGTAAAAATTACCGCGTCAAAAGCCCGAGGTGAGATGAAAAATAAATGCAAGGAAAAAGTTCCGCGGTATAATTGTATACCGGCGTCCGATTAAGTCGTATGAAAATATATATGCGGCGAGCTTGAGTGCAAGCGAGTACAGGGTTGAATTGATTAGCTATGATGGATTCTTTGATTTAGAACCTTATTATAGTCTTTAACGCAATGATTTGACACCGTGACAAAACGCGTGTTAGGCTCTTAGGAACATAAATAGCTATAATGAGGATCGCTACTAAAATATTTATTAACTGACTTGTAAGAGAAAATAAATCTGCAAGCTTATTTTCTTTTATATATATGACTTGGTTCCAATGATCAATAGATCGTTAGGATAAGATTCATTTTATACAATTTTTTGTCTCAAGTTTCAATTTGATAAAAATTATATCTCGCGAACACGGTCTTTTCAATGAGAGCTTCAAAAATTTTCACTTCGGCGTAGGAAAATTTTTCGCAACATAAATTACCAAAGCTATCATTAAAATATTCGTATCAATTTTTTCCTAAAGATAAGTTCATAATTATTTTAGCTTAAGTGATTATTACAACTTTATTTTCGATAACTGTTACAATTTTCATTAAAACTGTGAGGAAATATTTCGTTTTTAAGAATAAAATAGTTATTGTCTTCTACTTTTATTTCACCAAGTATAAATGCGTTAACTAATTTGAAATAATCCGTTTGAATACTTGATTTTATACTGCGCAAATATGATTCAGCGTAGCAAGAATGCACTTTTTCCTTATTTAATATGTATCCTCTTACTTTTTCATCGCCGATTATCATTCTATATAGTGGATGCATAAATGGTGCAATAAATACACCTCATAAATTATTACGGACTATACTCTATCCGGTGAAGACGAAAACTCTGCTCTTGCAAGCGTTGAGTTAAAAAATTAATGACAAATGAGAAGCGTAGCCAACAGCAAGTAGTAGTATAAAAAATAATCTATACCATAGATACTTAGGTACGCAGATTTTATCCAACATTCCAAAGCGAAACTTATCCAAAAGAATATTTCTTAATTTCCTCGCATCTCGCACAAGCTACAAGTATACGCTAATACGTTTCCCCCGATTTCAAAATTCAATCCAAACTCACGGGTTCTCGCGATGCACGCAGATAAAGGCGAGCGCGTGGGAGGGTGCGGTGCGCGGTGCCGCCGCCGTCTGGAGTCCCCTGATCCGTCGACCGAAGCGCATCTCCAACGACCTGATGTACATCGCCGACTGGCTGCCGACCCTGCTATCGGCCGCCGGTCTGCGCAATCGGGTGAGCCTAGGGCCGATCGACGGCGTCGACATGTGGCCGAGCATCAGCGGTCTGCTGGCGCCCGGCACCGGTGGCCGTAGCGAGGTCCTCGTCAACATCGATCCCATATTCAACTACTCGGCCATAAGACGGGGCGACTTCAAGTACGTCCTGGGTACGGTGGGCAACGGGGACGATTGGTACGGCGAGACCGGCAGGTCCCGGTACGCCAGGTCCGAGGGCCAGAGCCCGACCTACGACCCGGAGAACGTCCTCATGAGCAAGACCGGGACCGCGATCTCTGGACTGCTCACCGCCAAACAGGTCAGACCTCTCCCTCTTTCTTATTGATTCGTACACGCTATGTGGGAAAATGTAACGCAATTGGTTCTGCTGATCGTTGGGCGCAGGTGACGGAGATACGGGCAGTGAGGGACGAGGGCTACGAAAGGGTTAACGAGGAGGAGTTGGCGACAACGAAGCTGTTGACGGCCGATGAATTGCTCAAGCTTAGGTCGACCGCTACCCTCCATTGTACTGTACCAGAGACTGAAAGGGTAAGATTATGTAATTTACAATCATTTTTTAACGACCTGATCAAAATAAGAATTTAGGACACACATATGCAGTGTATTTTCGAATTATGTACAGTAGTTGTTTGTTTTAAGATTGCACCGCTCGTTTTTCTAAGCTACCCGTGTTTTGTAAGCAGCATACAAATAGCTTATGAAAACGATACATCACAATCACACGATATCTACACATTTCTAAATGATCAACGCAAATCGAGCCGCGGCTAACCGGTTATTATCAAGAAATAAAACTGTAATAACTCACTTCGTTTTGCTGTAAAAATGCCCAGATGCCGTTTTATTAAATAATAAGCCAACAATTTCTCTTAATAATATCTCCGAGTTAAGTATTCGACAATTTAAAAACGATTCAACATTTTAATTGAAAATTAAAGCTTTAGCAATCATTGCCCGCGCATCATACACATGTATTGTAGACGTCATTTGCTTCGCACTTCCATCAGATAAGCCAGTCGCATTAATCTATAATGACCTTGACTGCACTTTGCAATAAGTACATATATATCCATTTCCTTGGAAAATCGTAATTGAACTAATGGATTTTCTCTATATGACAAATGGATTAGCTAAATATACATCTCAAGTAGCAGCACACAAGTGCATTTGTATCCCAGCTTATGGACACTAATAAGAATTAATGACTAGGCTATTATTTTCATATTGTTTTTCCCCAAGTGGAGGCTAGACAATCGTATAAAATGAGTATTACACAAGTTTCTGTAAACCGTTCTCTGCAATTGCCTAATAAAAAAAAAACCGATAGGTATACTTTTCTCGCATCCGAAAGCCCTAAAACCCAAAACGGCCATATATATATATATACATACATTGTCAGATCGGCTGCAATCCCCGGCAATCGCCCTGCCTGTTCAACATCAAGGACGACCCGTGCGAGCAGCGCAACCTCGCCGAGGCCCGGCCCATGATCCTGGCCACCCTCGAGGAAGCTCTGCTCAAGTACCGGGTGACCGCCCTGCCCCCGAGCAACGTGCCCAACGATCCGCGGGCGAATCCGGCCCTCTGGAACGGCACCTGGGTCAACTGGCTCGACGACGATCCACTCGAGTTCCTCGACGACGACGTCGGCAAGAACAAACTCGACGACCCGACCTCCAGGCTGTCCGGCCCCGTAATCGCCGTCATCGCGGTCCTACTCGGCTTGGCCGTAGTCGGCATATTCGTCCTCGTCGGGATGAGGTGCAGCAAGAGGTACGGCGCCCTCAGGAAGAAGCAACAGCAGTCGGCCTTTCGAAATTCCAGGTGCAGCAGCCCTTTCTTTTATGCCTCTTGACGATATTTATTTGAATTGGTAAGCGGACACGGATGACATTGTTGCGCGAATCGTTTACAGGCACTTCCAGCAAGTCCAGCAGCCGAGCGAGACTACGGCCGTTCTCGAGCACTCGCTTCAGGAAGAGAATCAGACCGGTGGAAAGATGCTCGAGAGCTTCGCGAGCGAGGCCAAGGATATGCCGTCGCTCAAGAACCTCGCGAGGAGCATCGAATGACGAAGGCGCGAGAGGAGCGCGAGGATCGCGAGGATCGCGTCCAAAACGATCCTCAGGACAGTCATTAGAATCACATGGAGAGTCGAGCGCGCAAAAGCCGAGAAAGCTTGACTTGACTGTGTGTATGCGGTGCAGACGCGGAAGTGTGTGCACCTTTTCGTGAAATTGCTAACATATTATTGTGCAACTGAATGTTGAATCTGTGAATGTTAGCACGTAAGCACATAGGATTCTTGCTTCGTTTTTAGTTTTGTATATATTATAAGAGAATTTCATTTTAAGGCTATTTTAAGTTATAAAAATTTATACTTATCAAGTATTCCGTCAGTAGATAATCTTAAGCTACGACACGTACTGCTAAAATAATTCTACACTTTTCATCTGTTACTTAACTTAGATAAATAATTGTTTTTTAAATAGAGCTAAAAAAAATTTCTGTGTACCCAATTCGATCCTCACGTTTTTAAATTGATACTATTTAATACTTTCAACTCTGACATTATTCATTTCAGAATAGTTCAGCGAAAACATATCAAAAAGCCACAAAAGTATTGAAATAAAAATGCATCGAAACTTTCAAGTACGGAAAAACTGAAAAGCCAGTTTTTTTTTTTTGTAAAACTAGGTACTCAGACCTCGCTCTACCTCATGACGATGACTGCTTTATACATTCATTCCCGAGGGTATACACTTGAAGATATATTCTCGATGAGAGTGAAATAATACTTTACTACTATAAATGAAACATATATGTTCTGCTACGTGAGAAGGGATATTTTTACTACTGTAAAAATCGTATCTGTCTTCAATCGCAAACATTGACAATAATTGTAAGCCAGCTAACTTGTATATATATAGATAATAAAGACCTGCACGGTTCTAAGTTTTCAATTAACATATGCCATTTTTATGATTATCTTTATAAAAATATACATTAATCCCAATCTATAACAGCTTTTCAGAGTTTTTTTATATAAATATCCCAAGTTTGTTTGTTTTTCATTTTATTTTGACGATTTAAAGCTAACAACTAACTATTGGAAGTAATTTTCAAGTTAGTAATTAATTATATAATGTGAATTTTAAATTATGAATCAAGACGATTTGTGGAGAATGATAAACTGAACGATATGAGATTTGAAAATTCCAAATCATATCTATAGTAAAAAAGTTGGATAAGGTATTGTTGTTTATGAACGCACAATACGCTCTTATAAAAATCCATACCACTTTTAGCATTGCTCCGATTTGGAATTTTCAAAACTTATATTGTTCAATTTACTATTCTCTACAAGTCACCCAAAAATAAATTTAAGATTCACGTTAAAGAATTCATATTTACGATTTAAGTAAAAACTAACTTTTGGATGTGACTGTATAACCAGAACAACCTTAAATCAATTTATCTGACATGTGAAAATGTTTCCATCAGTAAACAACGAATAAATCGTCCTTTTAATTTTAAGTAGTCGAAAATGTCGTCTCCATTATACTTTCCAACGTGAAGTAATCCTTACACAAGTTTCTTTATAATTTGTGACGAACTACATTTGTATGTGCTATTAACGTGAAACTTAAAAATACTATTACTTGAACTTTTAAGTTAAAAAATTTATCTGAGTATGAAATCTGAAAGTATATATTTTGACCCGATTGACTAAATATATTTGAAACGTATAACAGTATAACTACGTTAAAAGTAACATAAAAATGAATCTAAAGTTCTCTCATCTAAAACTAAAACAAGCACTTTGCTTTACTTCACCAGATCGACTACTTCACATTTTTTGTAGTATGTCTTTCAACTTCGTATACTAAAGTGAAAAATTTTACTATTCGAGATTCTCTGTATACACAATATACGGCCCGTGTTCATAAAAAAGAGGGTGTTTTTATGGCTGTATAAATCTTATCGTACTTTATTCAAGCAATGACAATAAATGTAAACTACTACCATGTATGTATATAATAAACGCCTGGCAAGGCTCTTTATTTTCAATCGAAAACTTTTTTTATTCATCTGTACAAAACTGATACAAGCCCACAATGTGATGATGTACAATAAGCGGACTTTGTAATGTTTGACTTACACATCATTAACGACGTGACATCCACATCTTTTCTAATTTTAATTACACGGTAAAAATAAACACAGTAGTTTCGACATAATATATTGCATGACCCGAGCAGGCGCGTCAATGGTGACGCCGATTTGCAACATCACAAGAACGTACAAAAATGAAAGGTTTTAATAGCACGTCAGCTCGAGGGGCACACTTTTTTACTTATCTTTCCACGAATTTGATACACATTATCCTAAAATAAAATGAATTTACAATTTTTTTTCTTATCTTTTAGTTCCACTTTTTTAAAGGCAACTTGCATAAATACATGGTTTCTTTTATATTAATATAAACTGTAAACGGTTTCTTTTCCTATGATACAGAATTGCGTCCCTATTTTTTCCATCAGTTTTCCTTTTTCCATGTTTTTTGTTTTTCCTACCTATAATACATTCGACATATCGACGACGCGCAGCAATATTAGTAGTAGTAAAATTAGTAGTGGTAGTGATAAGTCGTGTCACCCCTGTGTTAGCATCGTCACAGGTGAGAAACACGTCTAAACACTCGGCAACTAGAGAAGCCCTACAGGGGCTTCTCCGTGGCAGACTTCCGTAGGTTTAATAGAGTCCATCGAGGCTCGCGGAAGATCGATCATACACGCACGGCGACTTATCGGGTAGACTGCACTTGGTGCGCGCTCTTGGCAGGAGATGATCTTTGGCCTTGGACTACACACCGCGCGGAATGTTAATTGAAAATGGACGAAGAAGTTGGCTTCATCAGTTCTTGGGCTGCTCCTTTTCTCTTTCAATCACATGTGCACTACCTTCGGTGTGCTATAAAATAATAAAGAAGCATGAAGAAATTAAGTTTGAAAATCCACAAAATCTATTTCAAAATCGATTTAAAATGATAAAAAAGGTGTATCGTTGCGATTGATCTTACCTCTTCCCCCACAGCCAATTCATCAGAACGCTCGATTGGCTCTGAACGTCCCGCGCTGTAAAATACATAGCATTATCAATGATAAAATAAATTTAAGTGTGAATTTTTATGGATCCATTTGCCTAGCAATATTACACTAATTACAATGAACAACAGGAAATCGACTAAAGAGCTAATAACTATATCAAATGATCAGAATTTTTGGAACACCAAATATTATTTATCTTCCTTATTCTTTTATACTTATCACAATATATTTCATTGAATGTGAAATACATTATGTTTTGAAATATATTTTTCGTACAATTAAATTAATTTTAATTAGATGAATAAAAAATTTCAGATATAGAAAAGGAACAAATTAAATAATATATAAGATATTTTTCAATAAAGACCGAGTAAATAGGCAATATATTCTCGAATCCAGTATCAATTAGCTATGTACAGGAGCTCCAAAATTTCTTAGGAACTTCTGTTCCAAGCAATACATACAGAGTGTGTAGTTGGCGTTGACGAGTCTAGCAGCAGCCTCGGGTGGCAGTTTGCTCAGCACATCTCCGTGTGTGAGCAGTGACATTTGCTGGGAGTGTCTCAGTTCCCTGTCGTCTCTCAGTCGCACATCTCTCCCTTGATCCACACTCCTCAACTGCGATAGCCTAGAGGGAAAATTTGAAAAATTCTAGCTTTTACACACAGGGGCTACATGAAGGAGCATTATATACATTTTTAGTACAAAGATAGATTATAAGCGTTCAAAACAGCACAAAGCAGGAGAGCCAGTTAACGGAGCAATCGTACTACCTTTAAAAATGTACTCTAATGGATTTAATAAAGAAATAGATAGATTTTCTTTTATTATTATTTAAGCAAACTGTACGAAATTAAATAAAGCAATAGAAAACACGACTATCTGTTTTCTTCATTTACTTTTATAGTACATTTTTATAGCTGATTGTATTTATAATTTATTTCGATTGTCACTTAAAAAATTATGAAAAAATTTTGAACATCCGAATTTAATAATATCAAATTAAAAAAAAAAAGAATTAATTTTATTTCAACATCAGATCACATTTTAATGATATTAAAGAAAATCCAAACTAAACTTTGTTACTTAGATTCTCAAAAGGAAAACATGAAAAATCATCTGAACCAAAAAAATCGTACAACCACAAAAATTTAAATCATTACACAAATATTAGCAGCCAAAGAAGAGTACATACTTCTGAGCAAGAGCATTCTTGTCCTCGCCGATTGACGAGTTGATTGCCTCCTTGGCTATCTCGACCGGGCCTTCCGATTTCGAAGGCGAGGGATCCTCGATCAAGGGATCTGGATCACCACTCAACGTTCCCTGTGTTGTCGACGAGTCCTTCTTTGGACTAGATTCAGCCGTCGATGCGTATTTCCTCAGCTCCTCGTTGACGCGTATGGCGTTGGAGAGCCTAAGCTGTAAAGTATCGCGTTCTTCCAATAGCTGCATTAGTTCGTGGGTTAGCTCCTCGCAGCGCACATCTCGTTGGTGCAGCATGTATAAGGCCAAGTCTAATTCGTTGCCTGCCGAGCTCGATGTATCGGCTTCTGCCGCGAGTGACGACGCGGCTACTACGTCGGTCTGATGCGACTTGTCATGAAAAACAAACAATTTGATTAAAGTTTAGTTTTCAGTATATGTTCATTAAATAAATAGATCCTGCGTCAATCGACATTAATCAAATGAAAATAAGTGTGTTGTAGTTGATTATAGAGTGCGTTATAAATGTTGTACCTGTTGTTCGTGCTGGATTTGGCTAGTACGTTCGGCATGGGCAATATGCCTCTGCAAAGCATGCTGCATAAGTTCGTACTCTTTGACTTTCTCGTCAAGCTGTTGTGTCAGGCCATTGATTTGCTGCTCCTTCACCTCCAACAACTTTCGCATCTCGACGAGCTGTCGCTCCTCCTCCTCGCTCAGCGCTATCACCTCGTCTAGTCGTGCACGGTTCTCGCTTAGCTGCACTTGTAGATTGTGAATGTCTGTATCCTTAGTGATACTCAATTCAGCAAGTCGTCTGTCCCTCTCTGACAGTTCTACTTCGAGCCTCGCTAACTGTTCTGTATTCTGACCAAGTAGACCATCTCTGTCTAGTCCGGACTGCTCGATTTGTAGCTTCAAATTTTCGATGTCTCGTTCGCGCAAACCTAACGCCTCCATTAAGTTTTGATTTTCCATTGTTATTTGTTGCTTTAGAACGTCCAATTCATTTTCTTTCTCCTGAAAATAAGTGTATTATAAACTTTCTTTTAAATGTTAATAATGTGTGAAAAGTTCATGGATGATTAATAAATTACAGGTGATAAACGATCCTTCCGAACCAATAAAGCAACTTTTTAGTAAAGGGCCGACGTTTCAGACGTTTATTTAATACGTCACTCTTCAGGGCCTAAAAGTATCATTTACTGTAATTTACAACTGTGAATACCGTATCACAGAAATTAATACTATCTAATCTGTCCATGTCTATCGCACCAAGAATTTTCTTTTAAATTTAAATCTTTAAATTTATATTTTTGAAATCGTTTACTATATAGTTTTGATAAATGCTACTACTAAAGTAGGATTCCATTAACTCCTCAAAAATGAAATCAAATGAAAATACTGTACCTTAAGGATTCGTTGTATAGCTTCCTCGGCCTCTCTTCGCGCCTCTTCTTTCTCGGAGTTGAGCCTTTCGATGGTCGCTCTATCTTCTTCCGCTAGTCTTTCTAGCCCCCGTAAACTCGCTACTTCGCTCTGCAGCTCCGATACCGTAAACTTCAAGCTCTCGAGCTCCTGGTGTTTTTCGTACAGCTCGCTTCTTAATCTCTCCGATGATTCACGTTCGTAATCATTCGAAGCCTGCTCCAGAGCAGCTCTTAACTGTGATTCCTTTTCAGCTACAATATACTTTAACTCGTTCATTTCCTGATCGCGTACATGAAGTTCGTTCTGAAGCTTCATCAGCTCCTCTTGTTCACCCAAGGATCTTTTTCGAAGCGGATGATGCAATCGTGACTCCTCCAATTGTTGCTGAGGATAAATAACAAAAATTTTGTAATCATGTAAAAGGGTGCTTATTAATCTATTCTTTCTTTTTCAAAGCTTGGTAGTAAATTTAATTTTTTAGTATAACATTGATAAAAAATATGTATCTCAAATTTCATTAATAAAATATAAATTAATTTCTAATAAATTTCAATAAGTAGTTTAGCAAAATTAAAAGTCATACCTGTAAAATGCTGATTTCTTGACTTCTTGCAGTTAGCTGGTCCTCCAGCTCAGATTTTTCGTTGTACAATCTGTTAACGCTGTCCTGTAAGTCTTGCATCATGCGCGTCATGGAACCCTCATTCAGTGTATATTGCAAATGCTCAATTTCCTCATTTTTGGTCTTCAGCTCAGCTCTCAGTGCCTGCAGCTCGTGATCGTTACTGTCACCGGGAAAGGTGAACATAGGCAAGTCTTCGGCTACTGTTCTTGCGGCTTCTTGGACACTGCTAATATCTTTATTGACGCTGCTGCTGTGCTCTTGCAGCGCCAACTCAAGTTTACTCTTATCATCTTCAGCCTCTTTGAGATTCTGTTCGAGCCTTTTCACTTCTTGGCTGCTGCTTTCGAGACTCGCCTCCTTTTCCGCAATAATTGCGTTCAGCTCGTTGACACGTTTTTCAGCTGCCTCCAATTTTTGACTAAGCTCTTGCTGATCTTGTACTTGGCTATTGCAATGCTGGATCTCTGACGTGGATTCCTCGAGCTGCGAATGCTGAGCCGTCAGTTGATGTTCTTTGTCAACCAGGGCAGTTTCTAAGGCTCCTATTCTGCCACGCAACGATTGTATCTCTTCGTTCTTCTCTTGCACTTCCATCGTGTATCCCTCGATCGACAACTCCAAACCATTAACCTTATCGATCACACCTTTCATCTCCTCCAGTTCAGCATTCAGCCTTGACAGATCTCCATCCTTATTTTGCGAGGCTGCGCTCAATCTGTCCAGCTGCGCCTGCTTCTCATTGAGTTCATCGGTCAGATGTTGTACCGTTGCTCTCGTGTTCTCCTCCAGATGACTCTTTTCTGTCTGCAGTTTCATCAGCTCCTCCTTCAAACCTGCCACTTCCTGCACTCGAGCATTCAACAATTCCGACAACTCATTTAGAGAAGTGGTCGACGAATTCAGTTTTCCCACATCCGATTCCAAAGCGTGAATTTTATCCTCCAGTTGTGTTTTATCTTCCTGTGCTGCTTGCAGTTGTACCTTTAGTTCCGCTACTATTTTCTCGTTCTCTGCGCTCCTCTCTTCTACTACATTTTTCAGTAACTCGCAATTTTGTCGCATGCTCTGTACTTGGTCATTTGCATCCATCAGACTCTGCTCGTACTGCTTCCTCAAATTATCGTAATCGCTCTTTAATTTATCGTTGAGTGTACTTAATTCGGCGTTCTTTGCTTGTAGCTCTTGGACTCGACTAGTCGTTTCGTCAATGGAGGTTTGTCTTTTTACGCGATTCTCCTCGAGCAGCTGCTGTAGTTCCTCGTTCTCCGCTGCCAAAGCCTCAACGTTATCTTTTAATTCCTTGAGCTCCTCTTCGTACCTGGGATTTAGTTCTACACGCTCCTGAGGTGGCGAGGAAGATGCTTCCTTCGTTTCTGGTCCGAAATCCAACTGCTGTAGTCTCATCTCTAACTCCTTGTATCTCATTTGCCAAATGTGCACCTCGGTGTCCTGTTTCTCCTTGGCCTCGGTAAATCGCTCGGTCGCGGCAGTTAATACATCGATTCTCTTCAGCAGATTTTCCTTCTCCAACAGTACTTTTTTCGTCTCCTCTCTGGCTTCACTCAAATTCTTTTCCAACGTTCCGATCTGCATCTTCAGTTCCTCTTCAATAGCAGAATCAAGATCAGCACCAAAACCGCCGATGGATTTATGCGACTTCAACTGGCATTGTAAACTATCAAACTGCACCTTGTACTCTTTCAGTTTCTTCACATATTTGACATTCTTTACCTGTGCAGCCTTGCCCTCTTCGATTAATTTCGCGTTCTCTTCAGTCAACTCCCTTAACTTCTGCTCGAGTTCATCCACCTTTAGCTGCAGTTGGATCTCGGTACTGGGAACTATGGGAATATTGACATGCTCTTCGGCATCGCGTGGGATTGCTTTGTCATTGAAGCCCCAAGGATCATCGTCATCTTCCCACATCGATTCCCCTGTGGCTTCCTCCACTTTCACAATTTCAGCTAGTTTTTCTGGTTCCGATTGTTTACCAGCACGGAGAGTCTTGATCTCTTCGATAAGTTCGTTTCTCTCTTTAACTACAGCGTCAAGCTGTACCTGCAGATTTTTCAAACCAATAGTTGAGTCCTTAAGATCCTCAAAGGCGCGTGTTACGTCGTTCACCTGGAGCTGTAAAAGATCCCTTTCGCTGATAACTCCGGCAATTCGATTTTCCAATTCAACTATTCTCGCGCTGTCACTTCCAACCCTTAGCTCGTTTTCCAATTCGAAAATTTTGTTCTTATAGACTTCTTCGGTAGCTGTTAATTGTTGATTCTCAGCTGTAACAACTTCTAGTACCGATAGGAGATTTCCGAGTTTCATTTCAATATTAAGTATTTTTTGCACATTGGACGATGACTCATCCATAATTGAAAGACTAGAAGACACTTGACTGATGACGCGTTCAATCTCCTGTTTCTCGAACGTCAGCTGCTCTAGTTGACCCAAATAATTCGCTCTTTCGCTCTCTGCGCGCTCGATCCATGCATTCTTGTCATCCAAAGCTGTAACTAATCGCTCGTACTCGGCCTTCACAGAGGCCAGATCCTCATTCGCCGATCCAACTTGGCTATGTAGTAACAAATTTTCGTCCTCCTTTTGTTTGACAGCCTCCTGCAAGGCCACGCTATTCGCGCTCATACTCTTCATTGATTCTGTCAGAACGTTGATATTCGCTCTCGCCTGTTGTATCTCCTCGTTCAATCGTGCTTCTATTTCCTCCGCCACTACTCTTCGCTCTTCTGACTCTCTACGCAGCGCGTTCAACTCTTCCCTCAGCCTTTCAATTTCGATTTCTCGCTGAGCGTTACCGGCTTGAGGCGGTGAAACACCGAACACCGAAGCATCGAACAGTGGAGGTGGTGAATCCTCTTTCGTGCTCTCATCGACTTCCCTCTTCTGTCTCTCCACAGTCTCCATCACTGGCTGTTGTTGAGCTTGCACATCGATCGAGGAGGTAGTTGTATCGAATCCCCAGCCATCGTCCAGTACGACATTGTTCACTCTCAAGCTCTCAAGCTCCTGCGCGAGATTCCGCTTCTCGTGCTCGAGGCTCTCGATTCGCGCCAACAAGTCACGCTCCGACGCTTCATTGACCGCTGACGCCTCGTTCAGATTAGCCCTAGTAGTTTCCAGCTCTTCTTTCTGCCGGCTAAACTTGTTCAGCAGTTCGGTATAGTCAGTGTGAACCTGCTCAAAATTCACAGCAGCCTCCTTGTCCTTCGAGAGTTCTTGCTCCACAGCCTCTATCCGTTCTTGCAAGGTGGCGTTGAGCTCCTGCAATCTACCGATACGCTCCCTAAGCTCCTCGTTTTCTCTGAGCGTTGCCTCATACTTGGACTTGGTCTCTTCGCTGGAAGCCGTCAACACATTGTATTGGAGCATCAGGCCATTGTAGGACTCTTGCATGGAGGCGTCGGGTGCCGTCGGTATGGTACTGAGTCGCAGGCTCTCCTGCATCTGCACGATATTGCCGATGGAGTTGTGCAGTTCGTTGTCGAGATTCTCGATTTCGGCATCGCGCTCCTGGAGCTTGGCCTCGAGGGCCTGGACCTTGGTGGCGCACTGAGTGCAGATCTCTTGACTGGACTCGCTTCGCTGCATCGCCTCGATCTCCTTCTCCTTCTCGTATTTTTCCAACTGGGCGTGACGCTCCTCGGATTCGCGCTCGACGTTCTCCAATCGCTCGTTTATCTGAGCCTGCTTCGACAGTAAGATGCGATTCTCGGCTTTCAGAGTATTGATCTCGGCCAGCTGATGTATGTACTCGTCCTCAAAGACTTCCATGCGTACGCCCAACTCCCGGGCATTGTCCTTCGCTTCGCTCATGTCCTTCAGTTCCGCGCTCAGCGACTTCATACTCTCTCTAGCCTCGTTCAGTTCAGCGTTAACCGCGTCAACGTTCCGCAAGGCTTCGTCTCTTTCCGTCTGCAAGCGTTTGAGCTCCTCTTCCATGTCGGCGATCTTGTTGTTCTTGGCCTCGATATGCGACGCGGACTCCTGAAGCTCTTTGTTTCTGGCTTCCTTCTCGCTCTTCTCAGAGTTCCACTTCTCCTCGAGTTCGTTCAGCTTGGTCTCCAGCTCCTCGCACAGTGCTGTCTTCTTCTTCGCTACCGCCGCGTACTTCTTCATCTTCTCCAGTTGCGATTGCACCTTTTCTTCTGCTTCTGTCAACTTTTTCTCCAGTTCAGACACTTGAACCTCCAAATTGATCTTAACATCCTCGGAGACACTTTTACCAATCACCTTGTTCTTCTCGTCGAGTTCATTTTGCAAGTCAACGATTTCTTGGGCTTTCACCTGAACCTCCTCAATAACCTCCTCGAGTCTACGATTAAGGAGTTCGATGTCCTCGGTATGCTTAATCTTCAATTGCTCTAGCATTCTATAAGCGCTCTGGAGTTCTGTGGTTACGTTATTTGCGTGTCGAAGGTTCTCCTCGTGAGTCGCTTGCAAGTCCAAAAGTCTATTTTCCACCTCGGCTTTGGCTCGTTCCGCATTCCTCAGAGCCTCTTCCTGGTTTCTATTGCTATCGAGAAGATCAGCAATCTTGCGCTCCTCCTCCTGTATATGTCTGCGCAGCTCCTCGTTTTCCACTGAGAGTGATTCAGCTTGACTCTTAAGCGAGTGCACTTGAGCGAGCTTCTGAGTCAGTTTGCCCTCGAGCTCCTCGACCAGCATCTCCTTGTCGTTCAAACGCTCCATCGCGTGATTGTACTCTTCTATACTCTTGGAGTTTTCCAGCTTCTCATGTAAATCAGTCAATTGGTGTCTCGCCACAAATAGATCCTCCTCTACGACACTCGTGTTCGTTCTCAAAGCCTCTACTTCCTCGGTTAGCGAAGCTATCGTAGAATCGCGCTGCTGAATTTGTCCTTCTAGTTTACTCAAGTCATCCTGCAGCTCGTCCATTTTTATCAAATCGTTCTGAAGCTGGGTATACTTAGCCTGGAGTTCCTCATCCTTATTTTCCACGCTCCTTCTAAGCTGTTGGACCATCTCCTCCTGGGATGATATCACCTCGCCCTGCTCCCTCACCTTTGCTTCGAAATTGCCGATGGCATTGTCCAATTCCTCCTTGAGCGAATTCACCAGCACATCCTTCTGCTCAGATTGCGCTAGAAGATTCTTGTTCTCTGCCTGCAAGGCTCGAAGGCCCTCCTCGATTTGCTGCTTTCCTTGCTCGACCAGTTCCATCTTGTCCTGCATCTCGGAACATTTAAGCTTCCACTCGGCAATAACACTTGCGCTTTCTTCAAGCTCCCGGCGCAGGGACCGGACATCGAGGTCGCACGCCTCGCTGTCCTTGTTTATCTGAGAAGATTTACGATCAAGCTCTTCTTCTTTGTCGGCAAGCTTTGTTCGCAACTCTTCGACCACGCTCTTCTGCTCAGATATAAGGGCCTTGCAGCGTTCAATTTCCCTCTCGAGCGATGCCACCACAGCTGAATTTTCCACCTCGTGCTGTTGCCCAGAGCTTTCAAGCTCAGCTGTCTGTTCAGGAAGAATTGGTTCTTCGACCTGCAATTCTTGAGCAACGATATGCTTTTCTGTGGTTGATTTTTCCTCGAGCTTTGCAACGAGATCTTGCTTCTCGAGCTCGAGCTGTTGAAGACTGCTCGTTAAATTCTCATTGAGCGCCGTTAAGCTTTCGATCTTGACTATGAGCTCTTCCACATCGACAGCTTCTTTTTCTTCTACTGCCACTGACGAACTAACAACAGTGCTCGCGTCGTTTACAGACTGCGTCAGTGATTCAGCTTCATCCCCTTCCACGGATCTTTTCTCACGAACCTGATCGACGCCGGCTTCTTTTGCCAGCGTTTTCTCCTGCAGTTGGCCAATTTCACCAATCAAACGTTTGTTCTCCTCAAGCACAGTCTGGAGACGAGTCTCGATCTCTGATTCATCGCCTTGCTGGGCCGCGAGTTTCTCTTCGAGCTTCGTAAGCTTCACAACGAGCTCGTAGTTTTCACGCGTTAGATTGTCCAGCCTCGAAGTGCTCTCGCCGTGCTCGGGTATACGTTCGAAGGATTCAGTGGAACCAGTATCCGACGAGCCTTTCTCCTCAAACCGAGTGAGTTTCTCCAGCAGAGCTCCATTCTCGCGCGTCAACCCGTCGATCTTCTTGAGCAAATCGGCTTTGTCGGCATCGGCTGCTAAAGCCTCGAATGATTCCGTCGAGTCGACGTTCGAGCCGGTCTTGACGAAGGACTCGGTCGATCCAACTTCCGAGGAGCTCTTGAGCTCTTCCAGTTTGCTGATTTTCTGGGAGAGTCGCTCGTTATCCTGAGAAAGACTCTCGATCTGGCGCTGCAGTTCGGAGCGCTCGGTGTCGGTCAATGGCTCGCTTCGCACTTTCTGCAGAGAATCTAGCTCTTCCTCGAGGTCGACGACTTTCATCTCCGCAGTGACGCGCAGATTTTCGGATTCGGCATTCTCGGCTTCTAGACTCGAGACTTCTTGCTTCGCGGCGTGCAGCTCTGAAATTTAGATGGTATTTTCTATGTTAAATGCTTTTTTCGCTTCTGGTTCCGATAGATAAGAGTGCGGATGAGAGAATAATTTTTCTTTAGCAATTTAGATATGTTGTGAGCTCGATTTACACGGGAGTAGCAGTAATTTACTTTTTAGCTTTACAACAGAAGAATGAAATGAGCTACTAATAAATAGGATTTCTAAGTTATGATCTTCTGTAGAAATATGTTGATAAAGAAAAATGTTGAAATAAACATTTTACTACAGAATATAAAACATTAAATATAAGGAAAATATTAAAAATTATCTCTACAATTAACAAAGGCTGAGTAACTGAAGTTTTAAAAATGACAAATAGATAAACTGTATGACACTATAATTAACGGAACCAAAAGAAATTCTGCTTAGAATTCTAGTGCTATCATCCCCTGGAATGTACTGAAAAAACAACACATTACCTTGCATAAGATCCAACTTCTGGTTTTCCAGAATGGCGATGGCCTCGATGTGTGTCTGTATCTCTTTTGCTTGAGCAGAGACCTTACCTTCAAGGTCGTTGATACGCTCTTGCCAATCACCTGCTGAGGCTGTGCAGACCGTATTACATCCCAAAATTGTTCATTTTTTTACGTTACATGTATGAGAAGCTAATTTATATTATTACACTTACACTACACTTTTATCTATTCACATATACACGCTCAAAAGCATGAATAAGCATTGGATATTAAGCTTTTATACATTTTATATATCATTAATAGGAAATGAACAATGCATCCTTTAATTTTTCTTAATGAAATCAATTTTTTTTTAAAATATTTTTTCCCTTCAATAGTCCAATTTATCAATTAATTATTCGTTAACAGTAACTTAAAGGGAACAAATTTTAACAAACAATGGTAGTCAATTTTAAAATGCCAAAACTCTTTTAACTCAAACAGTTAATCAACTCGAAATATTCAACTTAACTTTAACCAGAACAACATGCACAAATCAAGTTATTTAATAAAGATAAATGGAGTGAAAAACTGAACATACATTCAAACTTAAACATCATTACAAAGCAATTAATATTATTCTACTTCTAGAGAAATCAGAGCTTAGCAAACTTTGACAAGTAATAAAGGAGGTTCCATGTATAAGTATGTATACATATTTTAATTAGAGTATGAAATTAGTTTAATAAAGATATAAAATATACTCATTTAGGGCAATACTAGTTGAAAATAATTTTGAAACGGTAACACTTTAAAAACTCAAAGTAATTGATATCGTTAAGAAATCCATCACCAAGACAAAATTCAAGCACAGCCTGCAATCTGACGAAAAAACATATTCCATGTTATCGTTACGCGTATTTACAAAAAATCAATTTGAACGCGTAGAGAATCACTAAGACGTTCACTGATCACAAGATATTCCGCATTCCAAAAAAATTGGCGGAAAAATCGACTTTGTACAAAAATCAAAAATTAGACCGACGTTTTAGATACATGTGCAGAACAGCGACCAAATGTCACATTAACAAAATATAAGAAGTGGTATTTGGAAAATAGAGGAGATGACGGATAGTGACGGTACAAAAACATTCCGTCCTGGTTCCTACCTTTAAGCTCATCAAAGTCTACCAGACTCAGCTGAAGGTTACCTTTCTCCTCCTCCAGAAGTGTGACCTGGTTTCCAAGTTTTACCAACTCGGCATTTGCATCGGATACCTGCGAGAAAATCGTTTTAATTTTGTACGAATTGATTATTATAATAAAGTATAAATATAACCTTTTTGAAGTTCTCCAATTGTTTTTGCACATTCTTCAGTTTATTCTTGTGCTGAGCTTTCAACTTTATCATATTCTTGTTTAAATCCTCTAACTCTTTGGTCAATTTCTGCACTTTCTCGTCTTCTTTGGGATCTTCTGTATTACTAATACTTAATTTCGTCGTTAATTCGATTTTTTCGTTTTCTAAGTCGCGTACTTGTTTTTCTAACTCAACAACCTTGTTCTGCATTTCTTCGTTTATTCCAGTAGCCTGTTTTTGTACTTCAATTTTATGTTCTTCCATAGCTTGATTAGATTTTTTTAATTCTTCAATTAGATTTTCAAGTTCTACTATTCGATTATCCTTTTCATTTAATATGCTATTCTTATTTTTTGGCTCACTGAGAATAATTTTATCTTGTAAACTGGCAATACTCTTTTGTAATTCGTATTTTTCATCTTGAAGATTACGGTTTGTTTCTTCCAATTTTTCATTTTTATAAATAAGGTCTTCTATATTGGGATGCTTTTCTATACCGATTCCTGTCTCAAGATTCAATATTCTGGCTTCAGCTTCTGCCAATTTTATTTCACGTACTTCCAGTTGCTTTAGTAGATGCTCATTCTTTGTTTTTAATGAAGATTCTATTAAAACAAAGTTTTCTTGCATTGACTTCATTGCATCCTTTGTATCAGCTAAAGTATCCATTGTTGAACGTGAGAAATCTGCACTCACAGATTCAGCTTGCTTTTGAACTTCCAGTTTATCTGTTAAACTAAAACAAACATTTGCATATAATACAATAATACATTATTTTAATTAAAATAAAAAAGGTTCAAAAAAGTACCTCTGAACATTGTCTTCCAGCAAAGATATTTGACTTGTTTTTTCTTCTAACTGCTTTACCAAGTTATCATTCTTACTGCGTAATGATGTTTCTACAAGTACAAAATTTTCTTGCATCGATCGCATTTCATCTTTTGTATCTTCCAATGTATCTAGTGTTGTTTTTCCCTTTTTGGATAAATCTGCAGACATTAAAGTAATAGCCTTTGTTTTGGAATCTATAACTGAATCTTTTTCTTTTAAATTTTCTTGAAGATCTATTATGATTGCTTCTAATTCAAAGATCTTATTGCCTAATTCTGCAATTTTATTATCCTTATCCTGAATATGGCTTAATTCCATTACAGGATGAGCAGACTGAAAAATTGAAAGAAGAATTAAATTTAAAATGATTAATAAATTTACACCTTGATGAAAAAAAACATAAAAGAGTTAATTATAACCTGTGATGAAATAAGTACAGGATTGATAGGTAAAACAGGTGCCACATATTTGTCTTCAAGCTGTTGTTTTAATGCTTCAACCTTTTCTTCCACAGCTCTTTTACTTTCAGTCAGTTCTTTACTTCGTTGCTCAAATATTTTTCTATCTTCTGCTAACTTTTTCTGAAGTAGTGAAGACTTTGCTTTTGGAGTTTTTGCTTGACTAACATCATCAACGACATCATCAGATGGTTCAGTCGTGCTTATGTCAGACTTGGATTTAGGAGTACTTTCACTGGAAGACATTGCATCATCTTTAGGAGGACGTGATGTTTTTGCTCGAGTCTTGAATTTGGATAACTTTTTGGCATATTCCTGTAAATATTATCATTTAAGTAAATTTCAACTTTCCTAAATTAAGTGTAAAATAATTAAAAGTATCAAACAAAATAAAAGATGTTTAAATACTGACCTGCAATTCCTCTTCTTTCTTCTTTAAGCTCTGCTTGTTTCTAAGCATTATGTCCTTTACAGATTCTAATTGGTTTTTACTCTGCTCACATGTTTCTTTTAAATTGGCCACGGTCTCAGGAGGACCTGCCTCCATTGTCCCAGGTGGTTCCTCTGAACTACCCCACATTGCTAACTGGAGAATTAAAATTAAAGAAAACCACGTCATTACTGTTAAAAATTTTCTATCTCTAAGGGAACTTTTGTATGCAATTCTTGGAATCAATCAATGGCAGTGAAAGTTTGTCGAGTGGCTAGTGTCACCCACTGCTCTCCTTCTCGAGAACTAATTGGATAAGAATCTGACTG
Source organism: Megastigmus dorsalis (assembly GCA_900490025.1). NCBI lineage: Eukaryota > Metazoa > Arthropoda > Insecta > Hymenoptera > Megastigmidae > Megastigmus > Megastigmus dorsalis. The sequence goes on from UELU01145717.1 coordinate 73,501, forward strand.
GGGTAAACTAATTATGTTAGTATTTGCATACACAAGTCTCTTGTTTCCACAGACTGGGGATAATTCTACTTTGAAATCACTGAAGCGAATCATATTTTCGAGGCAAATTAAATTCATTAAAGTGCATATGACTTTTTGATTTTTATACGAAAATCTACTATAGAACTCTAAATCATTAGCACTTGATTTTACAATTATAATTTTTATAGTCTAATTTTTAATATTATAGTGATTATTAGATATGTGCAATAAGTAAAGCTATAAAATATATTTATGCAAATATGATTCTTGTTATAAAAAATTAGAAAATCTAATTATAATAATTTTAATAACATCATGTACAATATTTTCTGGTTAGAAAGGATAAGCAAATTTTGAAAAAAAGTATTGGAATTTAATAAGGCAAAATTCTTAAAACATTAGTTTAAATAAAGGCATTTTATTTTTAATTAGAATCATTAAAAATACTGTATTGCATCCTTGAATAAATTATTACTAATTATTAGAAATGATTACTTGAAAAAAACTGTTATATTATTTCTTGGCTGCATATTAAGAAGTTTGTTATTGCAAGAAAAAATATATCACTGTAATTTCTACCATATGTATTGAAAATGGACTGGTACATAAAAATGCCTGTTTACAAATGTTATCACTTTGAAATTTTAATAGAAAATCATAATAAGATGAAAATACAAAGTATTATATTAAGTAACCGCTTATAAATGTGAATCTTTTACGAGTTTGACGTGTAAAACTAACCTATTCTTTATGAACTTATTCTCCAATATTAAACATACTAAGAGTATAAAAAAGTACACGTTACGTCTAAGGAAAAAAATTCTTTACTGGACATCGCGTAGGCCTGATGGAATTATTGGAATTACAACAAAATGACGTAACTAGACTAAAGAAAGTAAGATTATGTTGTCGTGAAATGGGGTTATGTCATTTCGGAGCATGTATGACATTTCCTTAAGAAAAACTTTGTCTGAACCAAAAAGGGATAATTAAAGTCTAGGCTTTTGCAAGTCAAACAATAATAGGTGAAACCCTTAGTTGAAACATAAATATGCTTATAAGTAGATACCTGGCTTTATTGTTATTCATAAATATGGTCGAGATAAGTGTCAGGAGGGTAACACGTCACTGGCAGCAGACATATTTTTCCACGTCGTCGATATGCCGCCGCTTCTTTTCAACTCGTTTTTCCATCCAGAAGAAAGTGATACATTAGTTCAGCAGTTACCTGAGCGGCTGACACTGTAAATTCAAAGCTACGTATTTTTCTTTGAACGAAACTAATTAACAATTAGTATAGTTTCGGAAAGATTAAAGCTACGCGGCTGGCAGCGGTTGTAGAATCAAGTCGCGAACTCGTCGATGCCCGTTCCCTGTTACTATTTTCCACATAGGCCGCAGGCGCGAATTTCTTAACTCGTAAAGGTTATGTCACTAGAACTTTCAAATTGTGCATTGCTGTGCTGGTGTAGTTGCCCTCGTTCTACTTCCACAGTTTTACCTATATTCATTTAATTTTAATATTATGCACGAAAAAAAATAATAAAATCGGTTACAGAAATACAAGAATTTTCAAAGTAAATAAAGCGAAAAGTCTAAAGAAGAACGAACAGGGCAGACGACACTCACAACAACAACATAATCTCAAAGACAATTGACAATAATCGCAACCCGATTGCGATTTCATTATCATGCAAGCGTGTGTTTCAGCCCTAAAATTTTTAGTGCGCATGCGCAGTACACGAAATTCCGTCAAAGGCGCTACTTTTGAAAAGCTCGTTTCACCACTCCAGACTCCAGAGCCAAGAACTTACAAGCTCGAAAATTTCGAATAAGTACCTACACAATTTCTCGTGCATCCCTCGATCAATAATAGTTAACCTGTAAAAATAACCTCTGCGTTCTGCCCAAGTACTTCATGTACAGTTTTGTCACTCTCGTGTTGCAATCGCGTTAAAAGTACCATAGTCAATGTCAGAATAAAGCCGTACTTATACGTCGACGAGCCTCGACATGCCACAATCGTCGGTAAGTATATGTACACACGCGAAGCTACGTCGCAGTCGGAGTATCGGACGTTGGACTCGTGCGCTCTACAGTCTACAGCCAGTATATATGCATTCATGTCTCTCCCTCCGTAAGTCCGTATATACAGTCAGCCAGTACACTATATCGCATATCCCTCTCCCTTTCTCCTTCTCCCTCCTATACCTATATATTCGAAAGAAAGAAGAAAAAAAGCAGTCCGCGGGCTTTGCCCCGAAAAATTCGTAGTATAACGGTGGGTATACAGCGTCGAGCGCTCAGTAAATAGTCAGCGTCGCGGCAAGGAGGTCTCGAGCTGCTCTCTCTCTCTCGGCCAGCTGACTGAGCTGCTCTCTCAGCTGTTTGTCCGAGCCACCGCGCGACTGCAGGATATATCTCTCTCGCTCCCTCTGCCCTCGCGGAGCATTGTGCGCGTTAAAAGCGGCGACTGGCGAGTGTACCGCGGAACAGCCGAGACTCCACAGTGTCCACACTCATATATATATACATACATATAAGCTCGCACGGCAACAAACAACAAGGAGAGACAGAGAGACAGAGAAAGAGAGAAAGAGAGCGAGATAGGCGCAGAGTACGGGTTCGCGAGCACTCGGAGTTATACCGATGAGAGCTGGCTGCAAGCTGGCAAATGTCATTTCAGCCGAGCTGCCGACGCTACTGGACGCTGCCCTCGTCGCGAATATTGGCACCGAGCTCGTGAGGAGATGTTGAGGAACGCGGCAGCGTCTGTGGCGACCAAAGCACCCGAGGAGACTCGCATGAGAGGTGAGAGGTATTATACATATATATATCGACCACCGTGCACTCCGCTTCTTCTTCTTTTTATTTTTTTTTCTCATATCCCATCAAAACCGAGTGCATACCACTTACATACGTCTCTCGAACGTTTTTTTATTTATTTACGTTTGTTTTCGAGCGGAACGCGCGCGCGCATGTGCATATAATCCTCGATTGCCTATACCTATATACATATATGTATATGTGCTACATGAAAGACACACGTATACCATTGTGTGTTTTCGCTTTTTGCACTCGCGTGGCGCGCGCTCCTTTATTGCAGCACGTACCTACATACGCTCTATATATAAAATGCGCCTGTTGGACTATGCACGATACGTAATGCGCCTGCACCTCCGTATTACCTAGTCCGTCTATTTGCAATAGCTGATGCCTCGGTGCGCTCAATCATTGGAATAATCCCTCGCGTTTTAGCGTTTATCAAAAGCTACACTTGTAGCCGCGATAAGAATGCGTTATATCGCTCGGGGATGAGCTGAGCAATTAGCAATGGAATAGAGCTCGTTGTACATGGAAGCGAAAACCGCGCGAGCTTGACAAACGACTTTTGCCAGGTACTCGGCAGCGATTAAGTTTTCATAAATTATACTTATATACGTATTGTAATATACGCGTGCTTCAGCGGAAAGGTTCGACTTTTTAAATTCGTCCTCGCTAGCGGGAATTTAATGGCTTTTTAAAGACGCGATGTATAATCTATTTATAAAAGCGATTCCATTGTTATTGTTTACGCGCGCACGTCCTGTTTCCGACCGAAAGATATATATTTCTCGCAATCGCGCTTTATCGCGTTAAGCTGGCGGACCACATAGAGTGTGAAAAAAGTCATTATCGCTGTGAATTAATTGTGTAATCCTAAATAGCGACGAGTGCTTTATAACGAAGGAGAGTATAAGCTTTATTTCTTTGTGGGCTTTGATTGTGTGCGGTGCACACGTGTCGCAGCTCCTGCAGTAAATGAGCGATCATGAAAGGAACGAATCGCGATTGGCTGCATAGGGGGAAAATTGCAACAATTGAAAATTTCCGTTGTCGATAAAATCCAAGGCATATTCATCAACCGTGTGCTTTTCGCTCGTCACAGAATTATTTTCCCCTATATATGCACGCGGTTCCTATACGCATCGGTTACGGCGCGCGGGAAAAACTATTTTGGAGGTGCGCGCGAAACACGGATTAAAGTGACTCATTCGATTATTTTTCTTCTTTTCAATTTTCATTATCTCCTTATTCTAAATATAGTAATTTAAAGAACAAAAAAATGGTTTTCCCGTTGCTAAATTAAATTAAAGCATTAGTTCCGTTTTAGTCCATCTCGGTGCTACAGCTAAGATTAAAAAAAATTGTTTGCGTCTACTTTATCAAAAAATATCAATCAAATTAAAAATAACAATCTCGTTGTTTCAATGAGTTTTCCGTACGGCCAATGAAACCATTGAATAACGACCATTTGTATGATGCTATCAACTTAAAACGAGTTCGAGCATCTGAGCTTTTTTTCGAGTCTCGCGTGTCAACGATAATTAGACGCATATGGATATTTTTTTTGCAGACGGCGAGATGAGCGATGCCGAGGAAGTCGTCGGAACCAAGAATCAGACCTCGTCGAAATTGTTGTCGAGTCTGCGGATAGTCTTCTTTGTTATCGGGACGATCGTCATAGGCTTCGCCGCCTTCTGCAACTCGCTCACGTGGTAAGGATCGAACGCGGAACGCCAACAATTGACGTTACTCGGAAATATATATATATATCAGTGTTGTATGTGTAAGCCGCGCGCGCGATGTGCAATATCTTGTGTAACGATTGTCTCTTTCACTTTGCAAGGCACTTGCAAAAGTTCTGGGGAGCTTCGGGGGACTTCTGGCAGGCACAATGGGAGAAATTTGTCTACACGCTCGGCGATGATCCGGCATTGTATTGGGTCTATGGTAAGTGCTAGACATACGTATCACTGATCTTTAAACCTTTTTTTTATTTATGCTTATGAATTCGAGGAGAATTCGTTTGCAATATATATAGACGGGCTTAAGCTTTTGCTTTTTATCAAAGAATTTCTTTATATATGTAATACCTAACTGCAATCACAAAAAATCAATGGACATCAATTCAGGGAAAGAGATAAAAACCTTTTTTTTCTATAAATCTTTCATGCATCGATAGAAATTTATTCGCGCAAAATAATTTATAGTTGATTTTTGTAAATGTTGGAACGTCTGTTTTTATACGACTCTCTGTTACGCGATAACATTGAGCTCGCATCGAAGCTGCTGTAAAACACTCAACTTTTTTGTTTTACAGAAGCTCGATTAAAATGCATGAATATGTGTATCTAATCTTGTACATCTACTGTCAATAAATACGTTAAAAAAATTCGTACCATCTAACTATAAATGGAAAAGTAGAACAATAAATAAATTGATCGCGATGCTAATCGAGACGAAAAAATATTAAAATTAGCTTTTATCGAGTACCTTATTGGTTGAAAGCAGACAATTTGTTTAAATTCTCATTGGTTTTGCATTTTTTATACATTTATACATTCCAGTTATTCTTTAGTTCCTTTATAAATGATTAATATCATAGAACGCAATGCCTTTCCGTACTCGACTGTTTCTACTTGGAATATAAACTGCACCTATAAATAGGTGAATTCACTATATGCTATAATTTTTCCACCTTATCTTGGACATGAAAACTTTCGGCTTAATTATAAATATCGTTTTTTTTTTATTGTGCATGCTTGCATTGCATTTAAAAAAGGAATAAATTAGCAGGTACTAATTATCATTCGACTTTAATTCACTTAAATACATTCGCCTAGGTATTATCTCTTAGTTTTTAATTAATTTTTGAATATCCTCAGAGATAAGAAATAAAAGCTTTATTATCGTCCTGCCTATGATTCACAAATAAATTATCTCCGATAGATAAGAATCTATTATACATATAGTAATCGCGCAAATATTAGTGAAAATACTTACGCGACCATTCTCTAACACATGTTCCGTGAATCAAAGTCAACAAGGATCACGTGCGTCATTTATTACTAACATTGGCTCGCAAAAGAAACATAATAGCATAAAATTAGCGTCGATACTCGACTGGAAGCGCAAACACTCAAGAGCACAGCAGCGCATCGAAACTCGTTTGACGCGCTACGAGGTAAAAATTCTCCAGCTACGCTCAGGCTAAGGAACAATGTCCTTGTCCGTGTATTTCAGGCTCAACGAGCCTCTCGTTCCTGGTCTACTGGCTGTTCGGCGGGATCTACACCTTCATGGACGTGACGAACCGGCCGAGCGCCCTGCGCCGCTACAAGACCCAGCCGGGCACGAACGAGCCGGTCGCCACCTGGGAGCTCGTCCGCGTCATCGGCCAGGTCCTCTTCAACCAGATCGCGGTCGGCCTACCCCTCGCCCACTGCGCCTATTGGCTCATGCAGTGGCGGGGATTCCCACCCGTGCACCAGCTGCCGACCTTCCACTGCTTCCTCGCCGAGATCGCCTTTCACATACTCTGCGAGGAGGTCGGATTCTACTACTCCCACCGGCTACTCCACAATCGCCACCTCTACAGGCACATACACAAGCAGCACCACCAGTGGACGGCCCCGGTCGCTGTCACCGCCATCTACTGCCATCCCCTCGAGCACATAGGCTCGAACCTTTTGCCCCCCTTTCTCGGGGTGTTCCTGCTCGGCTCGCACGTAGCGACCGCCTGGCTCTGGTTCTCGCTCGCCATACTCTCGACCCTCAACGCTCACTCGGGATACCATCTGCCCTTCTTCCCCTCGCCCGAGGCCCACGACTTTCACCACTTGAAGTGAGTGCACGCATCGGTTTTTCCTTTTCTTTCTTCCCCTGTCGACGCGAACCAACTGAGACTGCCTATTAACTTAATGAAATCAACGCGATGCTGTTGTTTGGTAACTTTTATTACGCAGTAGTAATGAAATACTGTGCGTATATAGTTCCCATTGATTCGAGATCGTTACCTTGAACGATGCCACACTGAAAAACACGATAAAGCTGCGGACTCATTCGCTCTCGAGTATTTTTTTTTTTTTCGTTTTCATTTGTAAAATCTCAACTCATTCGTTGGTTCATGTAAATGCGTTATTTCGTTCTCCAGCTTGATAATGCATTAATAACGATATACGTGATTTTTCCTCGCATTTATTCATAATTAATTATTTTCGGTACTCGTTTTACCTAATACAGCTTACATACATATATATACCGTTATGATTTACAAACCCATATCACCGCCATACTATACCGTTACAAAATACAAACGCGTGTATCAAAACAAATTACCGCTATCGTATTGCATTCAACGAGGCGATAGGTATAAATTTATTAAATTCGATATAGGATCATCTTGCAGCAATCGCCGCTAAAAATAGATTCTTGCAAAACATCATGGCTCAATGTCAGTTTTTGTCTTTGTGTACTTTTTTTTTCCAACGAGTACAAGAAACTTTTAATTGGCCTTTCAATTATAAATGAAAATATTGGGTCTTAAAATGATAGTAAACCAGAAATAAGTTATATATTGAATTTACCGAGGCTGTCGCAATATTTTATGAAGGGTCATATCTATAACGATTGAAATTCAACAGATTCAACCAGTGCTTCGGCGTGTTGGGCGTCCTCGACCGCTTCCACGGCACGGACACGATGTTCCGGAACTCGAAGGCATACCAGCGGCACATAATGCTGCTGAGTCTGGTGCCGGCGCGCGAGGCCATACCCGACGTCGACGACAAGAGCGCCTCGGCCAAGCAGAACGCGGACAAGAGCTTCCCCAAAGCTGCAGCCAAGACGCTCTGCGGCCACTGACGAAACCTCGCCTCTTGCCTCCTCTCGCACTGAACGAAATTACGACGCCTTTCCTATTATCCTTGTTATTTTACCTTTCGGCTCCAGTCGGGAGTGCGGCTATATGCCTTAGGTCGTAATACGATACTCTGATGATTTCTGCACTCGAAATTTTTTTTTGGATTCTTTATATTTTCGGAGATTCATCAGCTTTTACCATTTTTATATTTGTAAACGACATTTTTTACGGAGACAGATTTCTGTTGATATTAATCAAGGATTGAATTAATTAAAATTTTTCTTCTTGTATACAAAGCTTTTTTTATCTGTCGTGAATCCATAAACGAAAAGGTGTTGTTTTTTTATGAATGAGATCGAGTGGAGATGAGTTACAGGAACTGTTTAAATATTCAAGTTTTATATATAGTTATAACACAGTTTACTCGAGTTTTGGCTTATTTGGTCCACCATGAATGGTGAACTTTCCGGAACTTTCTCAAATACTCTGATGAATAATTTAATTTGGAGAGCCATCGGTCAAAATATACGATACAAAATATTTTGATACAAAGTCTGATTTAGTGGATGCTGTTTATATTACCATATAAGTTTTTATCATTTTTAAAAAAGATGCTGTTTGTACAAGCTGTTAATCTTACGTTGTATAAAAAATTATTATAATAGCTATCATGATGATATGTAATTTAAAATTACATTGTCACAGACGTAAACTTTATATACCGATATATTAAGTTCAAAATAATTTTTAAATTCTCAAAATGAAATAAAACGAAGATAGTGTTAAAAGCTAAATCGAATTCAAGCAATATATATCTATATATGTAGAAAGATCCACGTAAATATATGTAGAAGCATGAACAAATGCAAGAGATTTGGAAAAATGTATTTTGTAATGATAATATCTGATAATATGCGATAGGGCATACAAATTAATAATGAATTTGTTTTGTGACTACAGGCTTTTATATTTGTAAATCCAATGATTGTCAAGCTACTTTATTGGTAATCAACTTATTTTAAACGTGCTAATTTTTTCTATTAACATTATTATACACCAATAAGTATGAATAAAAAGTCAAAGAAACTGGTATTTTTACCATACGTACGCGCACAGAAGAATACACAGAGACACGTGTTTATTTAAATAAATGTGTATGCGTAAATGCAAGTGGGAAAAATTATCATATTTGATTATTAAAGACAGCCTTTTGTAAATAAGAAGATATAATCATTATTTGCTTTCGGGTTCTTTCGAATTGCGATGAAAGGATTTTTTTTTTCAAATAATTGTAAGCATATAATACGACTTATTCAGTCACCAATGGAACAAAAATTATTGAACGAAGTGATACATGTATGGAGAGCTCGACTGTACTATTGTAAACTTTAACCATACACAACTGCATATTTTTATATAAAAAATTTACAAACATTTTTAAAATTATTTTTACAATGCGTCTTAATTATCTTAAGTCTTCTATACTATTACTGTATTGTTTATATTTGTTTTCGGTAAAGTGTCCTTCACATAAAAACAAACTATTTAACAACTGTTTATAATTTTTTCATTTCAAAATTTATACACAAATTTTATACCAAAACTCTATCTATAAATACTTTACAATATAATAGTAGAAATGGAAATATGCGAAAGAAGAGAGGTTGAATTCTGTTGTTGTGGTGTCCACATAATGTCAGCAAAGCTGATTTTCTGTTTATGCTATTTTTGTAAAGATGAAGGTCCTGCTGATGTGAAAATATTTTAGAGACCTAATAATATCATTCCAGATATGCATTATATTCTTGCATAAAATAGTGGCAAATAAAATGGTCTATAAAATGTATTTTTGCCCAAATAGACTTGTAATTTTTCCAATTTAATATAATTTTTAATACATTAAACAAGTAATTTTAAATTTAGACATGAATTATTTTTCAACTTCAATATACATGTTACATCAAGGATTCTCTTGATGTGGAAAATAGTATCTATTGTACAAAGTCAATGTTAACTATGCTATTAATTAGCACCAAAGCAATGTCAACATGTGACCAGTAAGTTTACCAATTTTAACAATTGGTTTGAAAATGAATATTTTTTTAAACTACCAATAAAATGATTAGGTAATAATGCAATGGACTTTCATTCTTTTAATAAATATTATTTTTACTTTTGCGCACGACAAAATAAATAATAAGAATTTTTAACTATATTACAAGAAAATAAATAAATATTAATAAAACAAACAACTTGATTGTGAATTACTACTGGTAGTACCTAATCCTCTGAAAGAAATAATTTTTTATATTATCCATTACCTATGGAAATACATAAATAAATTGTAAAATTATTACATCAAGAAAGATCAATAAAATAAACGAATGCAGATTTTTTTTTTATTATTATTTTTAACAAAGTAATATATTTTTTACAAAATTTGTTCATGCGTATTTTCAAATTTTAAACTATACTAAATTGAAAACTATACAATATATTTATATAATATATAATAT